>CAHIKZ030000067.1:1065000-1082500 GCA_903632075.3 Acanthosepion pharaonis
CAAAAATAGTCTATTTTGTTTCAACACACTCTGTGTCTTATCAAGGATGTTGAAAAATAAAATAAATGGTTTTAAAAGTTTCAGATTAATTAACGATCCTACACTTGGTTATTGGAATTCATTCTGTATATACAATTATATTTTTTGATAATTATATTTGATATATATATATATATATATATATATATATATATATATATATATATATATATATATATATACCAAGTGTAACAGCAAAATTGTCCAAAGTATGTATCAGCAATTGCGCAATTGTTTAAACCGTTCTATCTTATGAATTATTAATGATATCTCGTATTATACGAGGTTCTTATACACTGTAGGACTCCACTTGGACAATAATAATGTATTGAGTTCTGATTTGAAATGATGATCCCTCTTCCTGTTGTTACCTCTTGATCCAGGTTTTCCTCTCCACTCATCACTTTTATTTTTTAACTTTTCACCGTTCTCTTGATGCTTTGAACTTTGAAGATGGAAGCCAGTGTATAAATATTGTTACTATTAGTGAAGGTCTGAATGATCTTTTACCTTTGACCATTTCTCAGTTGCGAAGACATAGTAGGGATGACCCAAAAGGATTTTAACATGTTCTTTCTTTAGCTGAATAACTCAGGGTATTTTTAGTGATTCTTACGACAAATGGTTTCAAGATGGCTAAACGTCTTATCCGAATTCCCGGAAATAAGAAACAATGTTTTAAGTAAGGCTTTAGTATCATTAAATCATTGTATTACTAAACCATTATTATATATATAAATATTTCTTATATAATAAAAATAATTTCTGACCTGATAAGCCGTAGAAAATAAATGTATCAGTTAATACATTTTGTTAAGTAAGTTACATAGTGAGGAAAAATTAATGTATCTTTACAAATTTTGATGTATTTCTTATTATTCTAATTGTTATATTAGTGTATACACTGGTTTCAGTAACGGCTCCGTTTTCTTTTTTATAAGTGCCAGACCCATTAGCAATATTTAAGTCTCTCGAATGCATGGCCGATTGATGTAACTTGTCTAAAAATAGATTAAGACATCCAATCAAATGCATGTATCGACTAAAATTACATCTAGAATTATAAGAAATAATGTCGGATAAAAAGAAAACTAATATATGCATACTATGATAATCCAGACATTTATCACATCCTCTAACGCTTAAAACTAGAGACAAAATATTACCAATCTACTGGTCATTTCTGTTAAATGATTACTATTTTGAAAGTAGGCGGTGGTTATTTGTGGGCGGTTAAAGATCATGAGAAGATTTGATTGAGGAGAGGGGGGGGGAAAGAACAATAAACATAACGAAGAGAGGAGATAACGATTGGCGTTGTATTTACGTTTTTGAAGATTGTGTCAGAGACGCAAGAAATAAGAAGGGTGTTCCACAGGCAAGAAGTGCGAAAAATACTCTATTAGAAGAGTTGCATCTAGCTAGTTCAACAGTAAGAAGGTTAGACAATCTAAGAGCACGATTATATTCATGTACACGAGTCACTACGGATAACAGAACGGATGAATGCTAGATTTATCAAAGCGCAAGAGAGACTTGGGTGAGAAGAATTGTCCAACACGGCACAGGGAACCAACATTTGTATCAGCAGACTGAGCTATTAATTCAATAAATTCATTCCATATCATGTCTGTAGAAAGCATTAGTCCAAGTAGGCGCGAAATGTTCCTCTCCTGTAGTTTAGAATCAGCCATGCTGATGGCAGGCAAAAAAGGGGCATATGTGGTGAATAAATGAAAGCAGCTTTATTTTAGAGACATTAGAATTTACAAACCATTCCTTGCCCCTGTTAACCACTGATTGGAGGTCCTATTCAAGAACAGGTGCCAGTTCAACTTTGTTGGTACTCTCAGGCGTGCTACTAAGATAGGAAAAAACAATTTGTCATCTGCATAGATACCTAGTTTTGGAACTGATGACATCAGGGTGGTCGTTGACGAAGTTCGGAACAGACTAGGTCCGAGAATAGAGGCCTATCGGGCATCTACATTAATATAATATGAATTAGACGCGTTTCAATTAAACACGGCATTCATTATACGATTTATTAGGAAGGATTGGATTAGGCGAAATATTCGTCTAGAGAACACATAGCCCTTGAGCTTTTGGTGAATTACAGCATACAAAACCCTGTTGAGCAACTTTTCGATATCTAGGACCAAAGACTGTGCTTCGACGGTTTTATCAGACATATTCAGTGCTGGCTTTTAAATTATCAGCGGTAACCCTGAAGAAACGGACGCCATATCGCTTATCATATAGGATGTAATGTGAATCATGATACTTTTATTGAGTTCGGCGTTGATTAGAGCCTCTAATATTTTGGCAAAAAGTAGTAAGGGATTAATAGGGCGATAATCTGAGGGGGCAGATTGTTCCCCAGAATTTTTAATGATTTGAACTACAGAGGAAGACTCCCACAAATTGGAAACCAAGAATTAGCAAAAGATTTATTTAAAATTAGGAGGAAAAAGTATAACTAATATATAATTTAATTTACTAAATCTGCTCAATTTAAAATATAAATAACTCAGTAGATCGAATTAATGCGTTCATATTACCTGCAATGTGCACAAGCGCAGTTACAAGAAAACAGAATATGCGTCAAAATAGATTCTTAAACATGCGTATTGTTCAAGATGCTGGGATTTCATTTTTTTTCCTTCCATTTTATTTTTATAAATTATATATGCTTGCGTAAAATGCAGTGAACGTTATATCCGCTTATAATGAACAGACAAAAATGTGAACAAAAAAAGAAACATTAAAATAATAAATGTTTATTTGTTTTTACATCTCCACGTATGAATTATATTCTGTATGTGTAAAATAGTCTACTCACAGTTGAATAAAGATATATGCAGAAGAAGAAGAAGAAGAAGAAGAAGAAGATGTTTAACATTTATGTCAGACGCTGTTATATGGGCAATTCAAAAATGCTTTTGCAAATTTTAGGGATGGGTTTTTGATTCTACTGTAATTTTTCTTTAAAATTATTAACTCAAAAACAAAAGGTTTCTGGACATTAAAACATTTATATGCGTGGTGTAATGTTTAGCACGCTTGTCTCGCTAGAACAATTACGACTGTATAGCGAGTTCGATATTAATTGAGCTCTCCATATATTCGGCCTTATGCCACATGTAAGCAGCGCTTAGAAAATCATTGTATTTTTGTAATTGTTTTGGTGTGAGAAACCCCCCAAGATTGTAAACAAATATTTTAATACACTATATATATATATATATATATATATATATATATATATATATATATATATATATATATATATATAAGTATGCAGAAAATAGGAAATAACACGTTAGGTAAATAATCCGGAGTTCCTTAGTAGTTTTGTTTTTATTTTTAAGAAGACAGTGCCCATACAGAAGTAGAGCTTATATTATATAATTTTTAAAAAATATGATAGATTTGATAGTTCTCATGTTTCATAGGCTAGCGAGAACTAAATATTTAAAAATTAATTGCTGACTAGCGTGCATGAATCCTGCTTTTCATCTCAAGCGAAAATTTAGGAATAACGGGATTCAACACCTTAATTCAACTTTAATTTAATAATTATATTGATGGTTCACATCTTTTGAAAACATGAGAACTCTTATGTAGCGAAGGAATCATATTTTTTAAAAAAATATATATATATATATATATATATATATATATATATATATATATATATATATATATACTGAGAGAGATAGTGATTTTGTGTGGAGGCATAAATCAAGTGCATGGTGACATGCATTTACATGTCTCAAGTAATCATCCAAACTTCTCATCTGTCTCATTTGTTTGGCTTTCATATGACAGTTTATTTGGAGCCAAAAAGAATTAAGAGAATTTACAGAGTCGCCCTTTATTCACAACTGTCAAATGGCATCCATAATAGACTGTGCCG
Organism: Acanthosepion pharaonis; assembly: GCA_903632075.3. NCBI lineage: Eukaryota > Metazoa > Mollusca > Cephalopoda > Sepiida > Sepiidae > Acanthosepion > Acanthosepion pharaonis. Next base: position 1,068,959 of record CAHIKZ030000067.1, read on the forward strand.
CATTGCCAATAACGAATAAACGTCGCACTGAAAATGTGCTTGTCGAACGCCTCTTCCCTCCGATGAGGCACGTTAAAAATCTGAATTTGAAGTCCATACCTAGCGTTTCTACAGCATAAAAAGCGCTACGCAATCTCTGAGGAATGAGTGCAATTGTCATACACATCAGTCGACCCAGTACTTTCTGAGCGACTGTTCGGTTAAACCTCTTCTTACGGATTTGGGATGATTTAAGAGAATTTCCGCCGAAGGGCGGAGTCTTCCTTTGGGGGAGGTAGACCTGCCCTAAAACGCGTTTATATGGGTTCAATGGGCATATTTATGGCCGAGCCCACGGGCCTGAAATGCCCACGTTAAAAGGTTTGTGTTACATGACACCCTCGCGGGTGGGGGGGGTGACTGAATATCGAAATAACATCAGGGAATTCAATGCCATTTTTCTCCTATATGTCAGATGTCATTTTGCCAATCAAAAAAAAAAAAATAAAATATAATTTTCTACTGCCATAACACTAACTAAGGCATTTCTTCAGACATGGACTGACATAGACACATTTTACATATATATATATATATATATATATATATATATATATATATATATATATATATATATATATATATATATATATATATATAAATATAAATGTTATATATAAATTTTATATTTATAAAATTCATTTATATCTTGTATATAACTTTATATAAAGAAACAAGTTTATTAACATATATATATATATATATATATATATATATATATATATGAAAATAGTTTTAATGTGCACCATATTTATCAATTAAATTTACCAATATCACTGAGAGAATATATGTAGCAAAAACGGCTAGAAACAGACATGCTTTGCGTGTTGACCTAAATGTCCACTTTTACATTTAATGTTTATATATATATATATATATATATATATATATATACATGAACATTTAATGTTGATATATATATATATATATATATATATATATATATATATACATGAACATTTAATGTTGATATATATATATATATATATATATATATATATATATATATATATATATATATGTATTGGGGTCTCTGTGCATGCATGTATGTATGCATGTAGGTGTGGTCGTTTTTTTGTGAGAGAGAAAGAAGAAAGAATCTTACTCATAATTTTGTTTTAAATTACATTAAAACTTGTTCGCCAATTACATATTCAGTAGATTTTGTAGTACCAGCGATTGTGATTGTTTCATTAATTTGCTTCCCATTAATGTTCCGTATTTCCAGTTTAATGTGTATAAATACCGGCTAATCTGAATGTTGCTTTTGCAGTAATTTATGTAATCTTTTCAATTTTTTTTTCCTTTTTGAGTTTTCTGCTCAATTACATTAACAACTCGGTTTAGGTGTATAAATGTTTTGACATTTTTTTCTTTGTTATATTCTTTTCCTTATAACTCGTTTCTGCGTTTTACAAATTTATCTCTTTAAAATTCAGTTTCATTTTGGTTAATTTCATTTGCTTGTAGAAACAACAAATTAAAACTATTTATATAATCTCCAGCGAATATTACTTTAATTTCAGTTTTGAAATGAAATTTGTTTTTCTCTCATTCTTCAGCAAAGTTCTATGCTACACATCATCATAAACTGTTTCTCGAAGAATTGCAGAGATGGAATGATGAATATTAATGCGTTATTTCAAAAGATATGATAAACTGGTCACTATTCCAAAATATCTATTATAGATAGGAAAAGCGCCAATGTTCAAAGTACTTAACTGTAGCTATTACTATAAAAACAAACATATTTTATTTGAATAAATTAAATCGTAAAAACATTTAAAATAAATTGTATTGGAAAAACGACCCACCCATCAAAAGATCGTGATTCGATTTTTCGTGTGCTGATCTTACGACGATATTAAACCCAAGAGGCATTCATAACTGTACAGCAGGAGATTTATGCTAAATAAGTAACAGTTCAAAATATTAAATGCAAATTGGATCTCTATATATGTATATATTGCTGATGTGGTGTGGATTGAAAATGTTTAAATGAAATCAGCTAAGCAAGTGCAATTTGAATTAAGTTACATTGTGTTCTCTTTGCCCTAATACTCATTATGTAGACCGTACCGCAAAAGAATGAATCAAATGTTCATAAAGCTTATTACTCTTTTATATGCATATTAAATACTACATACGAAACATACAAACAGTTTTTAATACTTTTTTACAATATGAGATGGTATTTAATATATCTGTGCAATATTTGATATGAGAATATAATAATGATAATGATAATAATAATGAAGAAGAAGAAGAAGAAGAAGAAGAAGAAGAAGAAGAAGAAGAAGAAGAAGAAGAAGGAGGATTAGCAGCGGGCATAGGTACAGGATTCAACTGATGAAAATGCCTTACAGAGTTTCAACAACTTTAAAATTATCTTGCAGCGGTTAAAGCTTGGATATTACAACTCGGAATGTAGCATGCAAAACTTTAAGCGCTTTTTTGTATCAAGTGAACCCCAAAAATCTGCAAGAGAATTCAGCTTAAATCTCGCAAATAGCATGAAATAAGCATAAATGCCACAAAATCAACAAGAAACATGAATGAAGACGAGAAAAAGCAAAGCCAAAAGCTGGTACATCTACAAAAACAATTCCTTCTCCGAAGCAAAAATGCTGATCGATGTAGATCAATTGATAACCCAGCAGTGGCTAAAGAATTTAGTACTTAAAACTGAACGGTTTATGATTGCTACACCGGACCAGAGCCAGCTTACACTCAACTATCTAGCGAATACAGTGCCTAATTTACGGACCGCAAATTAAGTTATTTTATTGTCCAATTAATTGAGACTTTTAATTAGCTTATATCAAGATAATCAATACTCACACCCGATGAAAAAAAAAAACAAAAAAAAACTACCATGACCGGGTACGTCAATATCTGCATTGGGAGATCTATCACTACGGTATAAAACAGCTGCAAACTGGTATGAACATCATCCTGAATCTGTATTTGAGGAATTAGATGTGATGATTTATCAACATAGATCGAAAATGTAAAAGCGAATCATGGAGGATTTATTATCAAAAACAAAACAAAAAAAATGTTATCACCCTGATTGACATGAGCGTACGAAATTAGTTAGGAAAAAAATATCTCTCTGAAGGCACTTTGAAAAACTAAGCAAATACAGAAATACCTAGATATCAAATTTTAAAAAAAAACGTGGCACTTAAAGATAATAAAACTGTTTCTGTTGTGGCTGGAGTTTTGGGCAGGACCTTTGGATCTGATACAGGAAGGAACTAAAGAACATTTAACAAAATACATGGTGCTCTATTTCTCCAAGAAATCCCCACAAAAAAACTAAAACAAAAGTACAGTTCATATCCTGCAATGAGCATTGTTAAATTAGTTTTTTTTTTTCTTTCTTACTAATTGTTATATAGGAATAAAATGTCGCTGCTGGCACTTGAGTTTGAACATGGATGCCGGTTCGGAAACACGTGCGATTCAATTATTGAATTATGTAGACCACGTGACCATAGACAAAATGCATATATGGGATGTACCGTGTGTCTAATTGATCCTCATTTCTAGTCTATCCTCTCTTACTATTCGCATCGCTATTTCTAGCCTACCCTCTATTACTATACGGATCGCTACTCTCCATTCACTATAGTGTTTCTCTATTCGGATCACTATACAGATTCCTATTCGAGCGAGTATTATGGAGCACGTGCTATTAGTGGGAGTGTTATTCGAAGGCGCCTGACACCGGTAGTGTTCAACGGTGTTACTATAGTTGTATTGGCGATTACCAAGTCTCTACTACAACGTGCGTTACGAAAGTGACAACGAGTGTTCGTTGACTTCACAAAACTAGTAACTTCCTTGTGTAATTAATTAAGTGGAAAAGCATAAACATTAGACCCTTCGCTTACCTTAGGGCATTGGTTATGACTGGCATATGAATATAAAACAAATGCAGATCAAAACTAATACACACACGCACACACACACACATATATATATATATATATATATATATATATATATATATATATATATATATATATATATACAAAGAAATAATCACACATAAAATCAATCAGAAATATTAATGCGATTATTGGTGACATCCATCGCTAGTAGTATAATGTATGCATTAAAATACTGTTAATCCCTAGAGTGAAGTGATCCTCGTCTATAAAATTGATGTCTATTGTTTCCAGTTTATGTGTTCTTAAAATGCTAGTACTTACGAATAGTCTTCTATTCATCATCAGACATGTTTTTTTTTCCTTATAAAATCAAAAACTTGAAGACGAAATAATTGTTTGTCGACCGAAAGATGTTTTTTGAATATCTGCTATTATTGACGGTTGTCTACGATCTCGGAACGTGCAAAGACGCAACGCTAAGTTTTTCAAAATTTAAGTGAGAATTTTATTGAAATATTTCTTGTGATGTGTTAAATCCACGTATTCTATTTTCACAAGTGTATTCAGTTAATATGTCATGAACTAAGCATATAGTTCAATAATATAGTGTAATGTATTAGTAGTAGTTTTTTTTATAGGAATTTTCATGTACTGCGGATCGATAGTTTTTTATAAACATAAAACATTAGGCAGCATATAATTTACATACAAAAGAAAATATATATATATATATATATATATATATATATATATATATATATATATATAATTTTATATTTTTTTACTAATGATGAAACAGTACTGTATAAATACACGACAGAGTGAATCAGATAAAAAGTATCAAGGTGCAGCGCAAGTTATGCCTGTCTCCCCTTGGCGAAATTAGGACTATTTTCATGAATCCTTTTTGATCGCAATACGCTTCGTAGACAGTAGACATTATTGGATGTGCACATGTGACAGCGCTGTTAGTGACAGCACATGTGCTGATGAATGTTTTGTGTCGCAATGCTGTAGGTAGGAGATAATATCTGATCGTCATCACTCGGACAAAATATCTAAGAATCCGAGTGGATATCAATAATAATAATAATAGTAACAATAATAAGAATGAATACTTGATAAGTTCTTTTTTGGGTGAAGCTAGTTATTTGTTTAATACAAGACGTAACTCATACGGAATGTGTATGTTTGAATTAATTCGCATTCTATATTAAGAAAAAAAATTATGAGATTATTTCGCTAATACAATTTTGGTTTTCATAGTGATAAAAACCACTTCATTACTACGACTGAGAAAAACGAGTGATTTTAGATGAAATTCAGAACAACAAAAAAAAAAAAAAAACTCTGGACAGTTTATCCACAATTTCAATTTGGATGTAGAAAAACATATTCCAAATTTGGAAAAATAAAATTTGAACAAACCTAATTTTTTCATTTAGATTTTAACAGATAATGTACACACACACACACCCATACATACACACACACACACACATATGAGTGTGTGTGTGTGCGCGTGTGTGAAAAAGATAGACAGAGAAGCAGAGATAGAGCCTGTGTCTTTATGGCTGCGCCTGTGTGTATTGTGTGAGTTAAAATATGGATTAAATATACAATAATGGTTAAATAAAGAGTAAGTAGTAAAAGATTTATAAATTAATCATGCCACACAATTTATTTAGCTTCAGTACATATTTGAGACATAGAATAATACGGAATTGTTTCGATTATTTGATTATTAGATGAGTTTTTTGTTTTGTTTTTTTATATAGACATCCTTTTTTATGTTCATGTCGTTAATAAGTATCTACAATTGTTTGCATGTATCACTTTTTAAATTTTATATTTATTTTATTTTCAGTGTATGTGTGGGTGTCACTTGTATAACTCATGTTGTTTGTCTTGGAATGTTATCGTAATTTAAGAGTGTTTTAACAATTCGGTAGATTAGTGAATATTGCTTGACGGATAAATAGGACGAATGCTGAATGCTTATATGAAGCAATTATTATAACATCTGCAAATGTTTCGACCTTTCATTCTTTTTACGTATAGCTTTCTCGTTGAGAAAAGATGTTAGCATGATGAAAAAGGCCCCACAATTAATAAAAAGAAACGTTTATAGTCAAAATGTTTATGTTATTATTAAAAGGAAATAAGAAAGTAGTTTTTTTTTTTTAATTAAATTTTTAATCCTTCTTAGTAAGTATGAAGTTTTGGTTAAAAATCTTGTTATATTTTTTTTTTATCTCAGAGGTCGACGTAATATTTACAATTAGTGTTTAGCGCCTTTCTTCAGGTGAAAAACACATTGATTTAAAAATCGTAGCAAGAATCAAATAATTGTCGAATTTTAATAAATATTGCAGGAATTTTCAAATGAATGTAAGTATGTTTGAATATTTTTTTTTTTGACAATCTTGGTAATATTATTTTTGTTTGTACATATGTACCCCTTCACTTATTAATTATATAAAATTTCGGAAAAATAAAATGCAGTCACATTTTTTTAAAAGTTAGAATCAAGACTTCTTGGAGAAATGATTTTTTTTTCTTTTGTAAAACAGGACTTCCAGTAACTGAAAATCTGCTCTGAATCGTAAAATAAAAAAAATGCAATAAAAATATGACATTATTTAATTGGAAAATCTCTTAATTGATTTTATAAATAAGACTTATTAAGGAGACTATTATCTTAATAAAAACAAAATCGATGAATTTTTATAATAATTGCTTTCATTTATTTGAAATTTTAATTATAAAAAAAAAATTGAAAAGCTGAATAAAAGTCGCTTGCACCCAATGCTTTTAAAAAAATAATTATTTATGTATATAAAATATTACGTAACGTACCCCAGTTTGAAATTATAGTCAACGCTACACAATATAATCAGAAAATGTGATCGATAGCTATAGTAAATTTAAATTCAGCATTTCTAATATGTTTTCTAAAATTTTTCAGATTATTGAGTACTTAAAAATTATGTTAAGGCGCTCACTCGATATTTTCTTAAATTACATATTAACAGACAAAGTCTCCGTAGAACAACAGTAAAGCTATTGACTGATTTTACCTTCACTTGTTAAGTGATCTACGAGTGACAAGTGACGATAAGAGCTTAATCACTGCCACCATTTGTGTTAAAAATCATTTTTCTCTTATTCTAAACTTAAAGTATTTTTTCAAATCAGATTAATTATGCTTTATATCAGCTAATATTCATGTAATAAACTTTCAGAAAAATATATCTAATTTTTTGGCCGATGTTTATAACGAAAATTAACTTTTTTTTAGTTCTGTTTCATCCTCAAGGGAATTTTGCAATTCGTTTGAGATGAAACAGATCTAATACATTTAATTTAATATAATTGAATTTGAAGTTTTTGGTTTCTGATTTTGAAACATGTTAATTCCTGTGTAGAGATGAAACTATATTTTTAAATCAGTTAATTTGTAATATATATATATATATATATATATATATATATATATATATATATATATATTCAAACACGTTTCATTAAATAATATAGACAAGTTGTTGTTGTATTTATTCTATGTAAAATTCTTTTCATTCTCTTACATAAAATAAATAGACAAACACTTGTCTATATTATTTAATGAAACGTGTTTGAATGAAATAGATGTTGCCTAAATACACACATAATATATATATATATATATATATATATATATATATATATATATATATATATATATATATATATTAAGAAATGGACATAGTGCGTCAATTTATTTATTAAAGATATTTTATGTTTAACGTTTTTTTCATAGATACAAGTATTTAGTAGATGTTTTGTTTATATAAGCAGTATTAAATAACATTACTGGCCTGAATGTTATTTAATACTGTTTATTATAAACAGAGCATTTAGTTAAATACTTGTATCTATAAAAGAACGTTAAACATAAAAATGTTTTAATATATATATATATATATATATATATATATATATAAATATAAGCAGACAGTACTGTTTACGATTGAAATTGATACATTGATATTCTTAAAATACTTTCTAAGGAAAAAATGTTTCTCTCTTTCACTAGCTTTTATCATTCTTTCTAATGTTGTTGGCGGGAGAGTTCCACCCGATCTTTCTATTTGACGTAATGTGGAACGTAAACATTAATTTAGTCAGTATTTGTTTTTCGAGTTGCATGTTAGTTGTTTGTTCGTCCATATGTGATGTGTCTTTTTTGTTTGTTAATTTTCTTTGTCATACTGTAGCGCCAGTCTAAACATTTGAATTAAGATATTCTTTGATCCTTAGGCTTTACTCGCTAAAAGCTTTTATTCACTATTGGTCTTAGGAGGCTTTTGCATACACCTTTGAGTTTAGATATATATGAATAATTTTGCCGCCATGCATGGTATCTATATGAATGTTTCGATCTGACTAGGCAATTTAAGAACATGGCTCGAGGTTTCAGGTTGATGTTTTTGTTTCTCAGTAATTTGACCAGAAAAAAAAAACACTCATAAGAAGAGAAGAAAAAGTAAAAAAATATCTTAAAAAGGTCACCCTGTCAATCGTCTTTAATGAAACCTGTATATATATATATATATATATATATATATATATATATATATATATATATATATATATATATGCATGTGTATATATATCTAAATAAATATATATATATATATATATATATATATATATATATATAATTATTTTGATACTCATAACCTTATTATCTAAGGATATCAACTATAATAATCCTCGTTTAGCATACTTTTACAAGTTCTTCCTTTGACACTTTTACAGATTCTGTCATGAATATATAGAAATAGATTTGTATGTCTCTAGAGAACCAGGTTATTACTTAATATTTGAGATTATAGGTACATAGGCAATGAGTGCGTTCTTCGTTTGTAGATAGGACTCGTAAAATGCGTCATTAGTGATTATCCATCTCTCGGCAACCCTTCAATATGAAACACACCGAAGACAATGTTTGCATTTAGTAGTACAAGTCGGCTTGATTTGGCGGACGATTCATTAAACTTTAATGCGAATCTGATGGCCTCCGACGTCCTTTCTCTGACTCTTTGAGATGCAGCCAGAAACAATTCGGCACTTGTCCACTTGCAGCGCCAGTCGCATTAAAACTTTCCATATTCGTGGAAACTTTATCTTCAATAATGACCGTCATTAAACCATTTCTTTTCAATCTTTCGTCCCCTAATACTTTATTCATTTATTCTTTTAGTTTCTTTATTCATTCATACGTTCAATTTGTATGATTTTTTCTTTTTTTCTTTCTATTTAGCCCAAAAGACTTTGATTTTCTCTTTGGGTTTTATTATAGTGTCTAGAAAGTAAGAGACATTTTAATTTCAGCCAAAATCGGACACACTAAAATAAAGATTCATTCTTCCGAATGTCATCATTTATTCTCACCTTTCTAGCCATGTGTGAGCGTTTTATCATTACTAAAGATTTCAGTAAGAATACGTCGACTCTAAAGGAGATTATATTTCATGATTGTGTTATATTCATTCAAAGAACCAAGACATAACAATGGCAACGAGGATTCGAATTCACACGAAAAAGAAAAAAAAAATAATATATAGCTTACCATAAATAGCTGGCGGTGAAAAAACAAGCTTCATGGAAAATAAATTTTGGTGTTCGTTTATATTCATAGAGCGACGCAGAAGTCAATAGATTCCAAGGGTGAAGGACATACTGCTATTAGGAAAAAATACTTTTTCTTCCTAGTTTAGGACTACTTGTACGAAAATAATACACTATGGAAAAATTGAAAGTAATTATTTAGCGGCAATTACAACACAAAAAGCGGGTGTGGAGTGAATACCGAGAACAGTTCAAGACAATAATAGAAAAGCAAGGAATGGGTAGTGCTTCAATTTCATGTTAACTGAACTCAGTCGCTGATTCAGTTAGTGAATTTAATTGCGTTCAAGAAGAATAAATTCCATTGCTATCGTACTTCACAAGGTACAGGGCCATTCTCAGAGTAGAAAGTCAAGGATGGTCGGAGGAAATGACACAAAATTAAAAAATTGTGTCCCGCTGAACATGAAAACTATCTGAATTTCATTTTGCCAAATACTCTAGAAAATGTGTCATTTAATAAAACAATTTCTATTATCAAAAATTTTTGGTCCAAAGTATTCACTTTTGTATACACCTTGTAGTTTACGGAACTTAGTAGGAAGATAAAAATTTTATGACATATGCCGGTAAAGCTTAAACTGGACAAACTATCCCCAGATAGATTTCAATGTCTAATCTTCATTAAAGGTTTAACATCAATCAACAACGCGAAAATATGCTTCCAAATCCTTACAAACTTGAACAGGATTCAAAGTTAACGATAAAGATTGTTACTGAAGAGTGCAATTGAGAAAATATTGTCAATTAATGCGCGATAGAGCAAAATCGAACAAAATGGCACCTCAGAAGTACAAGTAGTTCGTAAAAGACAGTAGTACTAAAAGGAAAATTCCGATACAAAATTCTGCCACACTTAACTCATGCTGTTGCTGTGGAAAAACAGGTCACAAACGAAGCTACTGTAAGTCGAAAAGCAAAAGAAATAAACAAATTAACTTGCTGAAAGTTGTCCTACCAGCTAAAAACTGGAAATTTCGAATAGTGATTTTTCAAGCGTAGCTTAGATGTGGCACAAGGCCGAAAGTATGGGGCACCTAGTGAGGATCGAACTCACGACTCAGTTGTTCTAGCGAGACAAGCTTGCTAACCATTACACCGCCTCGAGGTGCCCAACTAGAAATTTCAATAATAGTAAATTGGTGACAGCAGAAATGAATAACGATACGGTGAGATTTCAATTGGGCCCTGATAGTGATATTAAGTTATTGATGAAGTAACTTGTAACAGAATTAGCCAACCTTACTTGAATAAAATCGGCAAATTTTCTAGAGGGATATTGGACTAAGAAATCAATTTTCTTGGAAAAATTACGTGTAATATCACTCTTGCTGATAAAACTAAAAAGCAGACGTTTACGGATTAAAAATCCCAACTCATTACCAGGCATAGATTAGTTAGAATTATTTAATATTTGAAATTGGCCGATTAATTCATTCGGTGAAAAAAAATTAGTGTTCGGCAGAGAAAATGATTACAGATAAAGAAATAGTGAGGAAACTAAAAAAAATAAATTCAAGAATATTTTCTCAGATGAGTTGCAAAAATGTGTAATGACAAAGGCGTTTTTCAAATTTAAAGAAAATATATCTATTTTTAAGCCTAAAAGAAAGGTACCATTTTCTACGTTGGAGTCAATTAGCACCGAACTTAGGTTACAAAAAATATTTAAAAAATGGATTGTTCAAAATGGGCCAGATCAGCCGTTTATATTATAAAGAAAAATAATAAGATACATTTATGTGCAGATTTGTCGACTGGGTTGAATGACGGCCACATATCTCATGTATATCCGAAACAAACTCCAGAGGATGTATTTACCAGATTAAATGGTGGTATTTTGTTTCCAAAATTGACCTATTTGACGCATATCTTTAAATCAAAGTGAATAAGAAATGCCAGAAGTATTTCACTATTAATAATAAGGGAGTATACAAATTTAGAAGATTACTCTTCGATGTAAAATAACACCAGGTATATTTTCTTTCAAATAATGGATACGATGTTCCTTGGAATCGATGGTGCCGTCGGCTACATAGATTATATAATTATAAATATCGCGACGAAAATGCAGCACGTAAGACTGATTCGACAAGTATTTCAGTGACTGCATGATTACGGATTCAAGCTCAGTTCAAATGACAGATCTTTATGAATAATATTAAATATTTAGGTCAGATAATCGACGAAAGATGAAGAAGACCAGGTCCCGCTAGTGAAAGCGGCATTCAAAACATGCCTCCCCTGACAACTTGGTGACACTACAATGAGTTCTCGGATTAGCAAATTATTATTATATTTATGTGCCAGATATGCACAAATTGCGAGCATCTCTGAATAATTTGCTTAAGAACGGTACGAAAAGAAATGTCAAAAAGCTTTTGAATGAATTGAAAACATTTCTAACTTTAGTTATCGTTAACACATTACGGCCCTCAGTAGCGTCTGGCACAAGAAAATACGGCCTAAGAGCGATAATCGGCATTAAATTTGAAGACAGTTTCGTGAAACGTGTCGTCCACGCTTCATGAATTTTGATAAATAAGAACAAATGCTAAAGTCAAATTGAAAAGAAAGCGCATGCTATAATTTATGTTGCAAAGAAATTAACAGGATGATATTAAGAAAGAAAATCACACTGATGATAATAGGAAGGAAATTCTCACTGCGAACTGATCATCATCCATTATTAAGTATAGTTGATTCTATAGGGTGACCAAAAAAACGGGAACTTTTTAACAATCCAATAAAACAAAGAGTGATGGAAGAAAAATATTTTATCCATAGTAATTGAAACCTTAAAATATGTCATTTAAGAAACAGTGATGGAATTTTAATTTTTTTTAAAATTACGTCCTGTAGATGGCGTCCTCCTGTACGAATGCATTCTTGAAATCCGCTGTTGAGATTCCACATTGATTGCTGTAGCATCTCACCTGGGATACTGTGAATTTCATCTTGAATTCTAAATGGCGAAATGTTTACTTGCCCAAGGTCATTGTCTCGCAGCGTTACCACTTGCTCATGTCTGGCAATACGCACTTCAAAAATCCCGTTTCTTTTTGGTCACCCTGTATAAAAGGGATTCCCACGCATACTGCAGCGTTGAGCTACGATTTTATTGAACGATGATTTCAAGATGGAATTTCTATCGCCCAAAAAAGTATGACACGCAGATGGCTTTTTAAAATTGATATCGCAATATAAAGCAGATTTTGAAGATACTGTGATTGCTCTGCCGGAATACGAAAACGAAATTGAAAGTCTGGTGTGTAACATTATTAAAGAATTGACAGTCACGATAGACGATATCATAATTCATTCTAAAATGGACAAGTTTATTCAAAAATAATATTACTCTTTCGAGACGCCTGTAATCCATTACTACAAATTAAATAATATTCAGGGAGTAGATGATTACTGAAAAAAAACTCCATTGTGCTCTTGGATACAATGAATAACAAAATAACTCAGTTGCACTCCTAAAAACGCAAGATTGTAGCGCCTCCAAATTATATATATATATATAATAGATATTTTTTTTGTTTTTGTTTTTCGTTTCGGCACTTAGATCCGGGAACACATAGATACGAAGGGGCAAATTTCATATTATTTTGCATTTCATTATATTGTATTTCAATGACTCTGATTTTGATATATTCGTTTTTTTTCTTGCCAGCATTATGAACTTTTCATTCTTTATTTTGAATCCGGCCACTGATCGTTTTGTTATAGCGTCTTTTTTGTTTCTCTTTGACTCATTCAGATTTTATAGTTTTTCCATCTGACCAGACCGCACTATTAATGTTCGCGTGTTAGACGGGAAATTCTTGAAAATCCCACTTCACCAATAACCTCCCATTTAAGAGAAAAGAAGAAAAAAAATAGAAGAAAAACACATCCAATAAAACAAATTATAACAGCACTT
>CAHIKZ030000067.1:1087500-1117500 GCA_903632075.3 Acanthosepion pharaonis
CTCTCTCTCTCTCTATATATATATGTGTGTGTGTTTGTGTGTGTGGGTCTGTGTGTTTGTGCATACGTATGTTCGTGCATGTATCCATTTCTGTGTTTTATTTGCTTCTAAGTGTCCGTGAACATTTGTACATATAGACACTGTTGTGTTTATTTGTGCGTGGGCATCATGTATAGTTATATACATAAAATCAAACACACTCGCAGACATGTACACACACACACACATATATGTGTATATCTATGTATATATATATATATATATATATATATATATATATATATATATATATATATATATATATATATATATATGTATGTATGTATGTATGTATGTATGAATTAATTCCAGATTTAACGTCAGATATTTATTAATAGTTTGGAAATATATCAATTCCCAACATATGTACCCTTTGATTAAACGACATATTTCTTATTCAGAGACGCATTTGTGTGCGTCTGTCTGTGTATTCTTCCAGATATATTTTGAATTAAGTTTCACATAATCAAGAATAAATTGCGTATGCTTCAGCAGTTCATTGCCTTATAATTCAGATAATCATTTCCTTCAATATTCATAATCTGTAATATGGTGTAGATTGCTTTTGAGACTAAATGACAGTAAAATTATTTAATACTGCTGTTTTCATTTTCAAAGTTCTTATTTTTTTTATATTGCTCTTGTTTTCAATGGTACAATTTTTACTCTAATTTCTTCTTCCATCTCTTTATGATTATCTATTCATGTACAATGTATGTCTCGTAGAATATACCAGAAAAGACGTTGCACAACACTCCATAACTTGATGATGCTAGAGGTATGTGATCGACCACTTTTCCTCTAGGATATGCACACCTGGAAATATGACAGGTTATATATATATATATATATATATATATATATATATATATATATATATATATATATATATATATATATATATATACACTGAGTGAAAGCAGAAAAGGTTCGTTTACATTTACCCGAGCATGCATGGTTAACGTAAGGAAAGCATTCCGCTGATACACGACACGCCCGGAGATTAATTGAAGTCTAAAGTTGAATAAGGATTTTGTAATGTTTAGTATCAGAATTTTTTTTTATTTGCAATGTACACTACAAAGCTGCAAAAAATACGTCGCTCTACTTACAGTATATATTATTTTAGCTTCCATTGTTTTACATTAAATGCGAGACATCTTTAAATATTTTGATATATCAGTTCCGAAGTTTACTTGTAATTGTATAGCCATATTTCTCCCACCAATGATAACAGCAAAAATTGCAATATGAGCACTGCTAAAAAACGATTGCTGAAGACATTAGCTTTATAATACCAAGAAATTCATACACAGATGTCCTTAAGGACATATGGCACAGTGGTTAAAGGTGTTAGTTAGATCCAGTGACAGGACCCAAACAGTGTGAGTTCGATAACCTGTTAAGGCAGTGGAGTATTTGGAGAGGGTAATTAACAAGACGTAACTGACAGCCATGAAAAACATGGTACGTGGAACTAAAACAGTCTACCGCAGTGAGCGAAATAAAGGTTTCAGTTTGATATTCCAATCACCTGAAGAAGGCCGGAGTGTACAACAGTCGAGACGTTGTAATAAATATGATGACAAAGATAAGGACATAATGTAAAAGGTTTTCCAAAATAGTAGTTAGATTTATTTTATAATTTAGCTACGAAGTAACAATTTTTATTTTTGCCAATTTTATAAGAGATTTCAGTTAATAATTTTAAATAGGTTGTGTGCATTTAGTATAAATATAATTCTTTTAAACCTTTGAAATGAAAGAACTCATGTTCTCAAGTTATGTCTCTACTCATCTTCTCTCCCTTGTAGCTGTTAATAAAATATTTATCATGTTATTTTTCCTAAACCTTTTCTGGCATCCATTTACTCAAGGTCATCAATTACGTTACGCATTACTTTACTCTCTCTCTCTCTCTCTCTCTCAATCTACCTTATGAGTATCAGATTTTTCAAGCCACCCTTCCTCATTACGAGCCCAGAAATTTCAACTACCTCTTCCTGATGTTAAGTATGATTCTTGTTTTGTTTCCATTGTCTCCAAAACCTTGCCTATGGTCACATTTTCGTTTCTCGACATCCTTAGAATATTTCTGTAGAATCACATTTCTGTTGTTTAAATTCTTTTCTTCTTCTTCGAGAGGGAAAAGCTAATTAATCTCGAAGATCACCTGAAGAAATGAGTAAATTTGGACTAAGAACTATAAACGGTAAAATGCTCTGGAATTTGTGGAACTCGAAGAAACCTGTATATTTTTTAAACATTTCACCACATGCAAGGCGGTAATGCCACTAGCACGTAAGAGGTTACAAAGAGCTGGAGCAAGAATAAAGAGGCGTTACAGATGACAGGATGATGAGAATGACGGGGAATTAGATCTAGACAGCTGTAGATGTCGATTGACATTGCATTTGAATATTTGAAGATTATAGCTACCAGGGAAGCAAGTAAGAGGAAGGAAATTCCACAGTCGGGCAGTGCGAGACATGAAGCCATTGGTGTAGAAGAGACGGCTACTTTAACTGTTTCGACATCGAAAGAGTGGAACTGAGATGGCAGCCTTGTAGCACGCTTAAATTAATGCAGTTTGGTAACCAGCTAAAGTAGCTCGTGGGAGCAGTTACCGTGAAAATATTTGTAAAAAAGCCAGACGGAAGTGACGTCACGTCTGTAAGAAGGTTACGGTAGACGAGATGCTAGATCAGAACCAATCACATTGCATATCGTCTCTTGATTTTGTCCAGACTTATATGGCAGCAGTATTCCATGCAAGGGCGGATGGCTGATTTAAAGATTTGAAGGCTGGACTTTCTGTCGCGACACAGAGAACCAATTTTCCTTGCGGTAGATGAAGCTATTGATTCATATACTGAGAAGTTATTATCAGTATGTCAAATAATGATTTTCATTCCGATAAACATGAAATTGTGAAGTAGACGTTAGAATAACAAAACGTGGATGAGCTGGTGCAATTGTCGCCTTTAAATTGACGGTTACTCTTTCATTATTTGTCTTTGAGTAGAAAATTCCTAACACTCGCAGTTGTAAACAATCAATTGTTATACGAGATCTGATCAAAAGGTACGCAGAGTTAAATTGCTTGAGACAGTTGATATTGAAACATGTCGCGCATTCACACAAAGTAAACTTAAGGAATCAGCACATATGCTAGGCCACAAAAATCTCCTGAGCCGACCAAGCATAGAAATAAATACAATATGGGAACCAGTAATAAGGAGTGCCAGAGAAAAGCAATGTTAACAACAAAGTTGCAGTATGAGCTCTAGTAAAAACATGCAATGATAACAGCAAAATTACAATATGAGCACTGGTAAAAATGGTTGCTGAAGAAATCAGGTTTATAATACCCCAAAATTCATACCCAGATGTCCTCAAGGACACATGGATAAAGGCGTTGGTTAGATCCAGTGACAAAAGAGTGTGAGTTCAATACCCGGTTAAGGCAGTGGAGAACGTTCAGAGGGAAATTGACAGGAGATAACTGATAACTGACATCCATTAAAAACATGGCACGTGGAACTAGCCCAGTGAGCGAATAAAGGGTTCAGTTCGAAATTCCAACCACCTGAAGAAGGGCGGAGTGTACATGTGATAAATATGGCGACAAAAAGTCAATTGTCAAAAGTCCGAATAATGTAAATAATGTACATAATACCTCATCTCAGAAATATAGACAGATAAATAAAGTAAGTTTTAACGTTCTCACTCACTTCCATTGTCCATGAAAGAAAACTGTGGGGAATGTGGCCGTTTCATCACACCAATGAGGTTTCATCTGTGATCATAGCATTTGCGGGAAAGCAAATCTCCCAGGATCAAAAACCAACATAAACTCGGTATCTCGACACTTGTGACTTTTCAAAATCAAAACCCACTTGAAAGAAAAACAATAACAAGACGTCGAGAAAATAGGGCCTGGCAGCTGCTCACTATTACAAAAAAAGGAGCTCAGTCAATGAAACTTTGATGGCCAAAAGTATATGGTTTCAGAAACGGACTACTTCGAAGGAGATTAAATGGCGAATAGATATGTGTTATAGATTTTGTTTTTATAGCATTAGTCACCATATTTTTCATCAGAATATGTATATCGGAGAATAAATTTATTCTTAATCGCGAAATGGTTAAATCATGAACACCAAAAAGAATTCTGTTGGATTCGTTAACAGGTGTTTCTAATAATACAATAATATATATATATATATATATATATATATATATATATATATATAAATTCTACAACTATGAATTATTTCTACAGTTTGTTTGCGTCTTTGCTTAGCGACACATCAACTCCTTACTGGTCATATAATGTCAAAATTTAATTTTCTTGGAAGCATTAGTACTCTTTTTTACAAAAATATATTACTAGATTTTTTTTTTTATTGTGAAAATGTATTGCTGGTATTATGAATATAAATATATATTTATACGTTCATATTGTTTTGACCTTAGTGTGGGTGTTAACTATTTATCCATAAATGGGACTCTAATAGGTTCTACCATCCTGGACCAGGGTGGACCTGGGAACAACAGTAATGAAGACGTGGTTCCACGCCCATCAAAACCATCCGATCGCTGCCGGATGTAGTTTATCGTCATACCTAGAACGATTCCTTCTTTAGAACGTCATATGTGTAAGATTTTCAAAATGAATTTAATCTTATAGCGTTAATTTATTAACAATTCTTGATAGAATGGCGTGTTGCTTTCACTTTAGGATGTGGAAGACCGTTTACTTTTGTGAAGATATAGTTTGTAATGCGTTATATAAAGTTTCATTCTTATCATTATAAATATCCCCGTGTAAGCCTTAAATACTTCTTCTTTCTCATAAGATATTTTGTCACAAGGTGTATCATCTTTAATAGTAATTTAGATCTCTAGAATGGCAGATATTACTTCCACTGATAAAAAAATGCAAAGCATATCTGTCTCCTCACGTGCAAATATAATGTATATAGATGTTTAAAAAAGTAAAATATATTGTATACAGTATCAGTTACTGTTTCATATTAAAAATAACTTCATGAGTTTTATTTTTTAAATGTTCAATAACAATATTTTTTTTCATTTAGAGAATTTAAACAAAGAGTAATACTCTAAATGAAAAAAAACGTATGGATAAATATATATATATATATATATATATATATATATATATATAGTTTAACCAACATTGACGTGTGTATATAATTTACCATTGATTTAAATACTTAAATATCTATAAGATACTTCTTATGTTTATCCATATATAAGTACCATAAAGTTAAAACATACTATATATATATATATATATAAAGACATTTTTATGTTTATACATTATTTTTATAGATACAAATGTTTAACTAAATGATCTGTTTATAATAAACAGTATTAAAAAAAACATTTACCGGTCTGAATGTCCGAGAAATTTTCATAGAAAATATTCCTCCTCCGACAGGATTCGAACCTGTATCCTACACGGAACCGTCATTTAGCTTGACGTGCCTTTACCGATTTGCCCACGAAGGAGCGTGCGGTTAGCACGGTCGAATTTACTGTATTTAAACTTCAGTCTTCCATGAATCTCTCACGTACATTCATGTCTGCTCATGGCGTATCAAATGTAAACAAATGACGTCACACATTATGAAATGGGCAAAGTCCGACAATTATTTTAAGATATTTTTAAGTATATACATTCATTTTATAGATACAAATGTTTAAGTAAATGCTCTGTTTATAATAAACAGTATCAACTCAACTGCATGCCAAAACAGTTTTTTCTTTCTTTTTTTAAATGGTAAAAAAATACATGAAAGTACCTAGAAAACCATCCGCGCTTACGAAATGTGAATAACTCCATGTTTGGTAATTTTTCATTGGAGTTTTTGCGAGGCAAACTAAAAAATTTGAATTTAAATTTCATAATTTCAAAAGAGAGCTAAAAGTTAATAACAAACATACCTTGTATTGAAATTTATAATTTCTTCGGGTGAATTAATATTTGCGATCAGTAACTTTACATTATTTGGATTAAATTAACATCAAACAATCCAAAAGATGAAAAGAGATTTCGAGTCAACATACATTTCATTCTGTAGAAGGGGACTAAAAATACCATGGACTGAACATTTGAGTAATGAGGAAGTATTTAGAAAAATGTAAACAAAAAGGACTCTTATATTTAGAATCAGAAGGGTAAATGCATGTGGAAAGAGGGCTTGGAAAACACTGGCAGGACATATTGACATAGAAAAGAAGCTCTCTTACGAAAATCTACATAAAGAACTTGTTTAAGTGGATTGCAGGAGAGGAATCTTGATATGAGCTACAATGGATAAACATTTGGACAAAGCTATGATCGGCCATGTTCTGAAAGGATACGGCACACAGACTAATTTTGGCTTTTTGTATATGCGTGTGAACTTGTCGGCGTCTTGCGTGTGTGTATATATTCAAATTATTTAAGGTATTTTGTAATATTCAGCAAACTGTTGATTCTTTGTATAAATGAAAAAACATTGATTGAATTCTATGATAACTCTTTATGCCTGTAATGGTAGAGATGTTTAAGAGTTCATTAGATAGATAGATAGATAGATAGATAGATAGATAGATAGATAGATAGATAGATAGATAAAATAAAAAGTAAAACGCACTTATTTACTTTAAAAACATAAACACAGAAATTACAAACCCTGGGGACAATTTAAAAATTAAATCTCAAACTTGAAGCAATTCAAAGAAATCCCCTGCGAAATTTACGAGTCATTTGTTGTTCAGATTGCTGTTAAAGCTTCTCACCAAGACAACTGACCTAAAATAAATCCCGCTTAATTTGAGTTCAGGACATATCTCAGGATAAGGTTTGATTGATTGGCAAACGCTGAACCCCGATTAAAGTTCGATAGATCGTTAATGAGAATTTGTTGATTACATGTTGTCAAATTTACTTTGAGCATCGATTTTAATTAATCATTCCGGAGGAACAACTAAGATTTCAAGGTGGCTCTTTACAAAGTCTCCAGCGGCGATCTCGTCAAGAAAGTTTAATTAACAAAAGTTTGTAAAAATTTCTTGATTTTCTCAAATGCCGGAACAGTGAGTTTTCGTTTCTGCAATTCAACCAAGATTGCGTTTAACTCGTAAGGTTCTTGATTGATGCAATGGAATAACCTTCTCCCTCCCCACGGGTGACTACACTAGAGATAGTAACTATCTATAAGTATCTGTAAGTCAACGTACTTCAGGTTCTAGCTGGGATCTGTTCCAGCTAATCAGTCGAACTATCTGCCTGCGGGCAGAGAGGAACCCGGCCGAGGCTCCGCCGAAGGGCAGAGTCGCGTTTGGGGAGGTTGACTGAGCCTGAACACGTTTATGCGGGTTCAAAAGGGAATATTTTTGGCCGAACCTATGGGCTCGGAGAACCCACGTTAAACCGGCCTTGTGCCACAAGGATACCTCGTGGCGGGTAGCTAAATATTCAAGCTGAGATCTGTTCCAGCTAATCAGTTGAACTCTCTACCTGCGGGCAGAGAGGAACCCGGGCGAGCCACCGCCAAAGGGCTGAGTCAGGTCTGGGGAGGTTGACTGACCCTGAACCCGGGAATATTTTTGGCCGAACCTATGGGCTCGGAGAACCCAAGTTAAACCGGCCTTGTGCCACAAGCATAGCTCGTGGCGGTTGGCTAAATATTCTAGCTGGGATCTGTTCCAACTCTCTACCTTCGGGCAGAGAGGAACCCGGGCGAGGCTCCGCTGAAAGGCAGAGTCTCGTTCAGGGAGGTTGACTGACCCTGAACACGTTTATGCGGGTTCAAAAAGGGAATATTTTTGGCCGAGACTACGGGCTCGGGAAACCCACGTTAAAGTGGCCTTGTGCCACATGCAACCCTCGTGGGGTTAGCTAAATATACTAGCTGGGATCTGTTATTCAGATCTTGTCTGCTGTTGAAATCTCTGCCCGAAGGCAGAGAGGAACCCGGACGAGACTATGCCAAATGGCAAAGTCTCTTTCGGGGTGCTAGACAGACCCAAACCCGTTTATGTGGGGTTACGTTGAAATTTTGGGATTCATACCTTCCCACGTTTATCTGCGTGTAAAGAAATGTGATGCACCCGGCGAACTATGTAATGTAATACTGAACTAATTTTCTGAAAACTATTTCTATTGTTTCTTACTTTACGTTGCATTTGACATTATCAAAGATTTCATGTTCTATTAATTATTTGTTTTAAGCTATAATTCATCTGATAGCCTGAATAGAAGAAATCGGTTATAATCCTTTCCAATAAAAAAAAATAAGAACAAAATAAGTAACAATCGGCACGAAGATTCTAATTCCTGGGAACCGTCACACTACTCGAATATGAAGATGTTCTCCGAAAAATTGTGTGTAAGACAAAACAATTATTTAAAATCAATAAAATGACCTCAAATCAGTGAATAACTATGTCAAGTAAATGATGTAATTTTTAAAGTTTCTAGATTGCTTAATTAAATTACCACAGAGAACCTTTCTGCTTGCCATCAGCATGTTTGATGCAAAACGCCTGGAAAACAACACTTTGCACCTTCTTGGACTCACGTTTATCACTGACATGAAGCGATGTGTTTATTTTGAATCAGTTGCTAGTTCTACAGCTAGGAAAATTGGTTCGCTGCGATTTCCCAAATAATTCTAGTCGTCAAACCCTCTCTGACACATTTAGAAATCTACTATTCGTTCGTGCATTGAATACTGCGTCCATGTCTGGTCCTGTGCTCCGACTATATATCTTGAGATTCTTGACAAAATTCTAAGAAGCGTCTACAATGTAATCGATCCTGATCTGGCATTCCGACTTCAGTTACTGTAAGACAGACTTATTTTATACAAATATTTTCATAGCAATTCTTCTTAATGTCACCTTTAGTGCCTGGACTGCATAAATTTAAGCGTGCTACTTGGCATCACATTTTTTTACTATTAAACTAGTTAGACCTAACTGTCAGTTCTATTTCTTTTCTCACAATTCTCACCTGTGGAACATACATCAGATTCCCTGCTTCCCTGACACATATAATATTCAAAGATTTAAATTCTACGTCAATCTCCGTCTTCTGTATTCCCGAATCCATTTCTTTTATTGCCATTTCGCATTTTCACTTCCTGTAAACCACTGCGTCTTAGTGGCATTATTGCCTTGCATGAAATCAAACGATTAAAAATGAAGGTATTTACGATCTTTTGCTGACATTGATTCACATTGATTCACATCATTAGATTAATATATATTCTTTCATATATTATTTATTGGAGATTTTTGTTCTATTTTTCCTTTCAATTTATTGCTAAAGTGGCGCCACTTTGCTTCTCTAAATTCTGTTTCTTACTGCAGCGTTATGGATCATTATTATGCTGAATACAGCTTTTCCCCAAGTGTTCTAGTGAAGGAAACAAGCGTTATTTCAATATATGGCACAACCCTTCAGTATTCATATTTCCATTGATAAATTGTTATTGGATCTTATATAACATCGAACTGTGCTGTTTCTGCTACTATGATTAGCTGTTTGATATCAAACACATTCACTTGTATGTTACACTAACACAACTCAAAACAAGTTGCAAGCCATCAAGCAAATTGTATGATTATGTTATTTGAGTGCAGTACACAGTACTGAAATTTCTTTAATGACTTTTCTCCTGTAAAATATTTAAATGTAACCCTTTTATTGCATTTGTAATAGCGTTTACATACACGGACATTGACCACGTTTTGTGGTTACATCATTGACTTCATTACGGAATCTGAGAGCGGTTTTCTTGGCTCTTCATCAATCTTCCGAGAAAACGAATAGATCTCGCAGTCTGTTTCATAGCAGCTTTTGCTTTGGTTTGACACAATTTCTGCAAGAGTGATTTTACTAAGTTATTTTGTAGCCATCGTTCTTTTTGCCGGAAGAAATAAGACATTTTCAATTATAAGATAGTCTTAATATTTGGGGTCATTACAGGATTCATTTTATGAATACCATTTATAATATATATTAGAGGTTTTAGGTCTTTCAAAATCATTCCCCCTCTTCACAGGGACCATGCCAATACTGATCGGATATCGACTTGTGTACCATCCGTCAGTTACAATAATTTTTCAAAATGCGAGCAACGCACTGCGACTTGTACACGTCTGGCATTTTATAGCCCAATCACGAACAACTTCCGGTTCAGCAGCTTCTGTGCTCGTTTATAAAGAAGGAAATGAACGCAATAACCTAATACAAACTAAATACGTATTATCATTTGAATTTATATTTTTCTAATGATGGAAACATCTACCTGCACAGTTATGTTGCCAGCTGGATTATTCTATGGGGAATTCAACAAGCGCCAGACATTTTTTATGAAATGTCCAGAATTTTCAAGTCTCAAATTCATAGTCACCTTGTGGCTTAAAATATTTCACTGACGCTGATATAACACACATTGAGAGAAAGATTAATGTCATCTGCAAATGCGGAAATGGCAAAAGGGGTCATCAGATTACAACGAACGGCAAAAAATTTCGTTAAAGACCCTGGACAAATCTTCCTGTGTCCTGTCGTATGCCAGCGGAGAATGTCGAAAAGAGTATTGCGAATGTATGTTTTTTATTGATTTGTTTTCTTTTTTAAGGCTTATCAACAATTTATAGGCTATTTTGTGTCAGAAATTATTTTTTAGAATGTAAGAAGTCTGTGGAGATAATAAGGATTTAATATATCTTACTAATTAACCCTTAGCTGAGGGGGAGGTGGATTCATGCCTTTACCATGGGTATTTGCACGTAAGTGAATATAAAAAACACGAATAGTACTGAAATTCGTTTCTTCGAATCAGAGCAGTTACCTATTACATCAGCAGTACATCCAAGTTTAGTGCCACTGATAATCCCAAGCAGTCAGCCATATAGTTACTAACAAGGCTTGGCGTAACTTAAATTCACGCAAATCAATGCTAACAGCATCTAGTATCTCGAAAGCAACTGGTAATCATAAGATCTTACCCTTCGTTAATGGTCGCAAATTTATGAAGACCAGTTTTTCGTGCATTCATTTTACCGTCGGATAAAGGTCAGTCCTCGAATTGCGAGGTAAAATATAGGGTGTCTATTGACAGAAGGCATCCTTAAAAGTAAAGATATTATCAAGGTAGCAATGTGGTGATGTTTTCGGCTAGAATTGTAGGTAATGAGCTTAGAGGAAAATAGTCCGCTCCAACAGATGGTGTTATGTTAATACGCAGATGTAGATTTATCTTTTGAAAGTCTCTGTGTTGCCATGGTTCAAACGTTTTCAGAAAGATCTTGATTGTTTCGCACGACAAACCTTCATCACATTCAGCTTAGACCCTAAGGCAATCTATGAATAAAATATGGTTGAAAGAATCTCATCTGATGAAAATGCCAGCTTTTTGCCCGAAATTAACCAGATGGAACATCTGTGCAGAATTCTTAAGAGGAATGTTTAAGCTGATAGACGGACATTTACCAGCGACGATATACTTGGTACGCAATTCGTGTGTCTTTGTAATCTATTCTATATGAGTAAACGCAAAAAAATAAGAACACCAGTGGATGAACGAACTTATTTCAGAGTATATTGCTTACGCTTTCTATTAAGGGTATTATATATATATATATTATATATATATATATATATATATATATATATATATATATATATGTATTTAAATAAAAAGAAAGAAGAGTAAGATATATAATACGGTGTTCTTATAGATATTTTTATTTTTACAAAATAGTGCTCAATGTAAATTTACAGAGCATTAATATTATAAATTAATTGATTTAAAATATGTTTTTTCCGCTACACAGTTCTAACCATGTTTCAAAAATGTAAGCTAAAAGCCACGAATTTAATTTTGCAATTAACATTGACATTAGTTCCATTTCAACCTCAAGCGAATTTTGGAGTAACTTTTAAAATTACTGGGGTAAAAGACACAGCTAAAATCCCGTTTCCATGGTTACAGATAAATCTACTTCAATTGGACAAGGGTTGTCTGGGTTTTCCTCATGTCTGTATCATTGTATCGGTTATTAGCTACATTTTGGCAAGGGGTAAGGATGTATTTTTCAACGGATGTCAGTTCTCATTGAAAAATACTAATGTCTTTAATTTAATTGCAAAATTAAATTCATGTCTTTTAGCTTCCATTTTTGAAACATGGTTAGAACTGTGTAGCGGAAAAAACTTATTTTAAATCAATATATATATATATATATATATATATATATATATATATATCCATTACATTCACTTACGGGCTAATAGGCTTAGGAAAGGTGTTAACACTATTCTTCTTCCAGCTATGAGTAAATAAATACCATGACAGACTTGGCTCTATAGCTTTGGATGACAACGGATCTAGAGGAATGATATGTCTGAATTCGAAATCTGCGGAGGCTCGTTTGGAGAAATTGTGGCATGTAGTGCCTCAAGTCTCTGTATTCAGCCCTTCAAAAAGTGTGGCTGTTTCTGCACAAAGCCTTCACAAGTATAATAATATGTGCTGGTTTTAGGGCTGTTGGTTCATAGGTATTGAGCGACTTGACCCTCATATGAGGAACTCGACATGGGGAGAGTCCACACACACACACACACACACACACATACATATATATATATATATATATATATATATATATATATATATATATATATATATATATATATATTGTGTGTATTTACGCACCAATTTTTCATTGATGCACGTTTCATAAAATAATATAGATAAGTTGGGTCTATTTTTATGTAATTTTCTTTACATATTGTCTGATAAGCATAATAACAATATCATTGAAAGACGAAAGGAAATCACAATACTGATACATGTTTAAAACCGATCTAAGCTTTCGGCTTACATACGACATTATTAAAGATGACAATTACATTTCAATATATCAAACAATACACGGACGAAAAAATAATGATAGTCCGTTTTTGTTGCATGAAAAATTTCAAAGCAACGACAAACTCGTGTATACAAGATGCGGAGATTGTGACGTCACACATGACCACGCGAGAGTGAAAACGAGAATTATTAAGTATGGGAAGCCGTTGGTATAAACCAATGCCTTCAGTTATCAATTATAGGAATTTAAGAATATTTGTGGAGATTTCGTAGTTTATTTTGTTCAGGTTAGGTTTCAACTGTTTTATATGTCTAGCTTCAACATTTTTTGTTTATTGTTTTCATGTTTTCATCTTTGATAATGGCTGATGTAAGCCGATAGCTTAGATCGGATTTAAACATGTAACAATATGGTGATTTCCTTTCGTCTTTCAATGATAATGTTATTAAACTTATCAGAAGATATGAAAGGAACTTACTCAAAATAAATAGACAAAACTTATCTATATTATTTAATAAAACGTATATATATATATATATATATATATATATATATATATATATATATATATATATATATATTTAAATGACAGGTCGTTCAATTGTTATTTTGTTCATAAATTCTTAAAATTGAAATATGCCTTTAAACGTTCTATAAATATACAGAATCTTGGGATTTCTGAAAAAATTCTCGGTGTTTTAAATTTGGAAACATCGAAACACTTCCTATATCTTTTGCATTATCCTAAATATAATAATGACTCTTTTATAATTTATACTTTTATATGAAATGAAATTTATATTTATATTAAAATTACAAATATTTCCACAAATCCTGTATTTATTTTGTTAACAATAACAAAAGTAGGACTGGCTAAAAAAAAGATGCAATTTATATCTAAATTCTGTTTCCTGTCACTATATTCAGTAATAATTTTACAATTCACTTAATGTTTCAACCGTCTATAATCCTTGTTTAGGAAATTTTAAACGCTGTGAATATTGGCCATTATTAAGACACGGTATCATGCACAGAACATGTGAGCAACGATGAAGTCTTAGCGAGTATAAAAACAAGGAGAAGGATTATATTTAACATAAGAAAAAGGAAGCTGAAGTTTCTTGGAAACATTATTAGGATTGACGGCCTGGAGAATCTGATTCTCACGGGTCAAATAGAAAAAAAAGTGACAAGAGAAAGCATCACGTGACATACCTGATGAGCTTGAGCAGGTGGATGACAGAACGTGGTCTGGGGGAGGAAGCAGTAGGAAGGAGCTTACGGAGAGCTGGGAGGTTTAGAGAGCCGGAGAGCCATGATCGCCTACGTCCTGAATGGATATGGCGCATAGAAAGAAAGAATATTTTCAGATTGTGTAATTTACCGCTAGAATTATAGAAATCCCGCTGTGCATGGTTTAAAAATTATTCACTATCTCTAATAACAAAATATAGTATTATTAGTGTATTAGTTTATTCAATCCCTCTAATAAAAATCGTAATATTATTAGTGTATTAATTTATGTAAGACCAATTATAACAATAGTTATCTTCAGGTAATAGAAAAAAAAATTAGAAACTAACAAAAGCGTGCTAAGGCACAATTTCATATCAATCATCCTATATGGCATTGGATCCTGGAAGATTTCCTCACATATGAAGTTGAGTTGTGTCAACAACAAGAGGGATACTGAGAATAACATGTACAGAATATGTGACCAACGAGGATGTCTTAAGGAAAATCCAATCGAAGTGAACTCTTTTCCTCAGGATCAGGAAAAAAAAAGACTGATGTAATCTGTGGGAAACACAATGAAGAAAGATTGCTTAGAAAATGCGATTCTAATAGGACATCTTGAACTCAAGATGTTCAGAGTGAAACAGCGAGTAGTCTTATACCTGCTTACTCCTAGGAAGGTTAGAAAGTATACAAGTCCATGATAGCCTACCCCCGGAAGGGATACGTAACGTAGAAATCCCAGGTACATTATGGATTGTTTACTATATTTCTATCCTAGATTTTATTCAACTCATTTTCTGAGATCTCTTAGAGTGATTTACTAATCGTAGATAAAATGTGACACAAGGTCACGGGGATCTTTTATATTGGTCAAATTGTTTTGATAAATGTCTACCATAACAACTGCACCTGATTCATTTTCGTTAACTTTTTTCCCAATATATATATATATATATATATATATATATATATATATATATATATATATATATATATATATATATATAACCATAACTAAGAAGGAATGATGTTGTCTTTCGGACTCTAAGTAAAGTTGTAGGAAGTACAGATGATGTTGTTGAATTAATAATGGATCGACCAGTATGTTTTTAGTGGTAGAACATTAAATAAAATTTCTTAGGTAAAGTCTATATTTTAAGGCTGGTTGAAGGGAAAATGTTTGGAATTTAGGAGATGACGTTAAATAGTAATAATGTAATACTCATCCATCATTCAATTTTTCGTAATTTAATCTGTGCTATATAGATCTTGTTTTTAGGTTTAAAAAATATTTGGAAAATTACAGTAATGTCTGTAAATTATTATACGATTTTTCTTTCTTTCTAAAATGGAATGCTTCCTTGTGCGACGTTTTAAAACTATAAAACAAATTGAAAATTAACAATGAATTATTATTTGTTTTTTTAATTTTCTTTTTAGAATATTCCTCCTCGATAATGTCAAGTGTAATGACACATAAAATGTTGATTTGAAAGTTTTAAATTGAATGGACGTCGAGCCCAATGTTTTCTAATTCTACTAGATTAAAACAGGAGAAAATAAATGGGGTAAATATGTGAGGGGTATTATGTTTGTGGGTATATGGGAAGTATAATTTAGAATTTTGAGAAAGTTACTATGCAAAAAAGGAAACAAGAGGTAACGTTAAACTATTTGTTTTTATTTCATTGATAACAAAAAATAATTATGTTCGAAAATTCCATTTCAACGTAAAATTGAAAAAGTCAAATATATAATATGGTGGCTGAAATATTCTTGAAAAATACACTTCCTAATATCCAAGCAAAAAATTGTTAAAGTTCGTCTTTGTCAGGTCCAGAAGTTTAAAGAAACGCCCTGTATTTATTTTTTTAAAATATTCTGTAATATTATATACTCAATATCCTCTTTGAAAGATCTAACTTAAATTTCCAAACAAATTCCAAGAGTGGTAATAAGGAAAGTTAATTTTAGTATTCAGATTGTGATAAGAATAAATGACTAAATACTGATTAAAACCAATGGATTTGTAAGATTATCTTACAATAATCACTGACGGAAAAAGTCTCACACTTTGAAAAACACTTTATTTAGGCCACGAGGGTAGATTGTTCTAGCTTCACATACCATATTTTTTCTTGATGCCTCAGTTTCAGGTAATTCCCTTTAGTAACGTAACTCACCAAGTTTTTGTTCCTGTACTGAAGCAATGTATTCTTTAGTAACGTAAGTCACCAAGTTTTTGTTCCTTCTGCTGCAGCAATGTATTCTTTAGTAACGTAACTCGCCATATTTTTGTACTATCTACTGCATCAATGTATTCTTTAGTAACGTAACTCACCAAGTTTTTTCTTCTGCTGAAGCAATGTATTCTTTAGTAACGTAACTCACCATATTTTTGTACTATCTACTGCATCAATGTATTCTTTAGTAACGTAACTCACCAAGTTTTTGTTTCTTCTGCTGAAGCAATGTATTCTTTAGTAACGTAACTCACCATATTTTTGTACTATCTACTGCAGCAATGTATTCTTTAGTAACGTAACTCACCAAGTTTTTGTTCCTTCTGCTGCAGCAATGTATTCTTTAGTAACGTAACTCACCATATTTTTTTACTATCTACTGCAGCAATGTATTCTTTAGTAACGTAACTCACCAAGTTTTTGTTTCTTCTGCTGAAGCAATGTATTCTTTAGTAACGTAACTCGCCATATTTTTGTACTATCTACTGCAGCAATGTATTCTTTAGTAACATCACCCATATTTTTTTGTAACTCACCCATATTTTTTTCTATCTACTGCAGCAATGTATTCTTTAGTAACGTAACTCGCCATATTTTTGTACTATCTACTGCAGCAATGTATTCTTTAGTAACATAACTCACCATATTGTTGTAGTATCTACTGCAGCAATGTATTCTTTAGTAACGTAACTCACCATATTTTTGTACTATCTTCTGAAGCAATGTATTCTTTAGTAACGTAACTCACCAAGTTTTTGTTCCTTCTGCTGCAGCAATGTATTCTTTAGTAACGTAACTCACCATAT
Source organism: Acanthosepion pharaonis (assembly GCA_903632075.3). Classification (NCBI taxonomy): domain Eukaryota; kingdom Metazoa; phylum Mollusca; class Cephalopoda; order Sepiida; family Sepiidae; genus Acanthosepion; species Acanthosepion pharaonis. The sequence goes on from CAHIKZ030000067.1 coordinate 1,104,734, forward strand.
TTTTGTACTATCTACTGGAACAACTATTTTGTACTATCTACTGCATCAATGTATTCTTTAGTAACGTAACTCACCAAGTTTTTATTCCTTCTGCTGCAGCAATGTATTCTTTAGTAACGTAACACACCAAGATTTTATTGCTTCTGCTGAAGCAATGTATTCTTTAGTAACGTAACTAACCAAGTTTTTGTTCTTTCTACTGCAGCAATGTATTGAAGTCAAAACTATTTGGCTCAGATCACTGGATTGACTTTAACCAACGCGTTTATCCAGTGGGCCATGAAGGATTAAAGATAGCAACACCGACAAACAAAAACTGGCCTCCAGTGGAAATTATAAATTCACTGGTATCTAGTGAAACTTTTAAATCGAATTCTTCTAATAATTTAAACAACCTTAACACGATTAAATTACAATCTCTATCGTTAAGTATTTAATACAATATGGACACACGGGAATATATTCACAAATAAATTTTCAAGTATTATTGTTACTGGTAATTCTATCATGTATTAAATTGTCATTACGTATATTTTTTTTGTTAGTAAATACAGACGTAAATTCCTGGTTGATATATGAATTATATTTTCTGTATATTCAGCTAAGAAATCATATGTTATTCTTATTATTAGATATTGTATTAGGTAAGTTAATATTATTATCTGGTCACAAGCAATTTTCCTTTGTAATTTTAAATAAGGAGTTATATAAGATGATTAGCCTAGTGTCAAATGTCAATCAATTTGGCTGTTATTACTATATTAGGAATAGCCTTTACGGACATACAATCAATAATACATATGTAAGCAGATACAGATAAATAAACACACACACACGTATATATATCTATGTGCTTGTTGTGTGTGTGTGTGTATATATATATATATATATATATATATATATATATATATATATATATATATATATATATATATATTACATAGATAGATAGACAGGGGTAGGCTAAGAAGGATAGAGACGACTATACGAGGACACCTATTTATTTGCAAATACAGATAGATAGATAGATAGATAGATAGATAGATAGATAGATAGATAGATGCTATGTAAAGGAGTGTGTTCGTTGTTTTCGAAAACTAAACTTACTTCAAGACTCCTAGCCTATTTTATTCATTTCGATGTTGGAAGTTTGATGAATTACATCATAATATTAAAAGAACATATAGCACCTTTAATATTTGACATTTTCTAAAGTATGTTTTTAAAATGTCGTAAATAAAAAGATATTTCGTTTATTTCCAACACATTATTATCTAGGAATCCAATCATAATTTCAAAACACTACATATTTTCAATTTACTCATTAATTTCTCTAACCAAAATGGACTCGAGCAAATGAAATAAGCTATCGTATTACTTCTACTTTCTAAACGAAGAAAACTTTTAATATGCAAGTCGTTTTATGAGAAAACACAATTATGCAGAGTTATTCAAATTTCTGAAGACATACATATTTTCTCTAATGTAAGTCACAACTAAAATATACTTAATAAATTCTTCTTCTATTTACATTCTCCTCGTTCTCCCTTCAGGATATGGGTGATCATGGCTTTCTACAATTGCATGTCCTTTTTAACTCTGAGTAAACTTTGTCTTTTCGTTATCTCTCTTAATCCCTGTTATTTCAAATATTTACTCGTCTCCACATGTATGCTAAGCGCTGATTTCCTCTTGCCTTAGATATGTCTTGCGAGTGTCAAACGTTTTAAGAACTCTTTCCACATTATGTGACGTAGATATGCAAGTATCATTTGTGTTTTTAATTTCACGAAAATGTTATCACTGCTCACATACTGAGTTACAAATATATATATATATATATATATATATATATATATATAGAGAGAGAGAGAGAGAGAGAGAGAGATTAAATAGGTCAATGTCTGCCCCCTCCTCTCCCAATACTAAGTCTCATTGAGAGAAATATTAAATAAACCCTCTCTAAACTCGACCATGTCTATCAATCCACCCCTCATTACCCCCTCTGATAAATTACAAAAACTTTCACTAACCATCAAAAGTATGAATTTTCATTTCATTTCGTTTCGTTTCATCATTTGGAAGTGCTATCTGATGATCCCAGAGTCCATTAAACATAGATAAATTATTATAATGGAACCTTAAAGTGATCTGTTTTTCTTTAAAATACATATATATATATATATATATATATATATATATATATATATATATATATATATATATATATATATATATATATATATATATATATATATATATATATATATATATATATATATATATATATATATATATATGTATATGTGTGTGTGTGTATATATATATATATATATATATTTTATATATATATATATATATATATAGGTATTTTTTATATATTTATATATATATATATATATATATATATATATAAATATATATATATAGGAATTTTATGGTATATATATATATATATATATATATATATATATATATATATATATATATATATATATATATATATATATATAAGTATTTTATGGGTATCCACATTGTAAAGCAATGTGAAATATATTAAGCACTGCAGTTTTGGCCTACTAATACTTTTATAAAAAAATATATATACTGAACCTTGAAGGAAATTCATATTTCGTAGTATGTTACTATGCATTCTAATATTAATGAAGTTAATGTAAATAGCGAAAGGGCGAATGGCGCGGTAGATGATACAATTAAACCGGGATCAAATCCCCACCGAAACTTTTTCGTCTTCTTCCGAAGCTACAGATTAAATAGCAGTTTAGAATCGATTCGATAGTTGTATCATGCAACTATTTTAAGAGAAAAATACTCAGAATTCAAGTCACTAATGCTGTTGGAAATCGCTTTCATATCTTTCCAAAAATATCGCTGGAGACCACAGTTAAAAATAAAAGAAATCAGTCGAGTGTCATAATGTCATAATCTATGTTCTGAAGAGAAACGCCATTATATATATATATATTTTTTTTATTATTATTTAATGTTATTTTATTATTTAATATGTTTTTTATTATTTAATATTGTTTTAATATGTCTTGTAATATTAAATTGTACACTTTTATTTCGATCATTAAATTTTGTACCTACAAAAATCTTATATATATATATATATATATATATATATATATATATATATATATATATATATATATATATATATAAGCATTTCACCCCTAGTAAGGCGAGAAGCCAGAAGCACGCAAGGGTTTATAGAGGATTCGAAGCGAGCGCAGATAGGAATGATAGGAAATGATGAAGAGAAGGATAGTGGATAGATCAAGGCAACTGGAGATGTCGATTGACATTACATTTGATTATTTGGAGATTATAGCTATCAGGGAAACAGGAATAGGGAAGGGAGTTCCACAGGCGAGAGGTGCGAGATATGAAGTTATTGGAGTAGAAGAGGCGGCTGCATTTAACAGTTTCAACAATGAAAGTATGAAAGCGGGATGCCAGCCCCGTAGGACGCTTGAATACGCGAAGTCTGGGAACCAGCTAAAGCAGCTCATCGGAGCAATTGCCATGAAAGTATTTGTAAAAAAGACAGAGAGAGGCGACGGCACGTCTGTGAGAGAGCGGCTGCAGACGAGATGCCAGATCAGGGCCAATTATACTGCATATCCGTCTCTGGATCTTATCAAGAACCATCGAGGCAAACAGTAGGGGCTCCAGACCATATATGGCAGCAATACTCCATGCAAGGGCGAATGGTTGATTTGTAGATTTGAAGGATCGATTCCGGGGAGAAAAATTTCCTGGCGCGGTACAAGGAGACAACTTTACTTGCGGTGGACGAAGCAATTGACTCAATGTATTTGTTCCATCTCAGGTCAGCCGTCAACGTGAGACCGAGCAGCCGCAGAGAGGTGCTCTCAGGAAGTTGAGCGTCAGACTTTCTAATGCGGGTATATTACTATGCAAATGTAGCATTATTTGCAATTGAGTAAACTGATCTTCTTCGGGTAGATGGAGCTCAACAGCCCAGGAAGTCAGTCCATCTAAGAGAAGGAAAACACTGTTTTTAAACCTCTGCTGCCTTGCAGTCATATGCAAACCACGGAAAAGTCTATGGAAGTAAATCCAGACGGAAAACCCGGAGTGAAGCACCAAAGATGGTTGACTGTCAACTGTGACAGCTTTCCGACAATTCCTGCAGCCAAGCCGTTCTCAAATGTAATGCCTTTTGAATCTTGTCGTTAAGGCCGAAAGTAAGTCCATGTAGCCTGGGAATCTTACGGCCTCCATAAAACATCGCTACTCTATGAGAAGGAAAAATCAGAATTCAAACCACATGATGCCTTATAGGTTTTGCTTCTATAACGTCTGAGAGAATGGGACTGGTAACTCTCAACATCTCCGGTGCAAAAGTAACTGGCAAGTCATTATTTTGAAAAGAATGTCAACATGAACCACATGAGATGAAGGAGAGTGGTGACAACAGCGCCTGTGCAAAATGTGCTAACTGAATAAATGAATGGAACTGATCATCGCGTGTATCGTTGAAGGAATATTTTCCATTAATACCAGAGGCCATTATAGAACTCAGTTCATCGAATGTTGACATCACACAAGCAAAATCTACACATTCGAATGCTTGCTATAAAGCACATTACATGCTGAAACCACAATTACGATTAAGAAATTTATTACATATATTAAAATTTACAAATTATATTAGACAGATAATGAAATAGAAGGTTAGTTGTTTTATACGTTAGGGAATCTTATATATTTCCTTAATAGACAATTATTTTTCAAATATAACCCCAGCTAGCTTTTATTGAAAACATATCAACTGCAGTTATATATTATTAAACTCACATAAATGTTTATTATTTCAATTCATTTGTACTCTATCGAGAAAATTCATGTATAGCATTCACATTCTATGTGATCGTTTTAGTAATTGGGTTGTTTGTGTGTGATTGTGTAAATTATTTAATGTCAAACAAGGCGAAAAAAGACTAAGAAGCGCGGGGTGGCGGAGATATTGAGTGTGAGAGGATATGAGAAAATACATTAAATTGAAGAGAGATAATAACAAAAGATCAGGAATTAAGGGAAAATATGACGTCTGATATTGCTTTTAAATTTTTGAAGAACAATTTTGATTGGACAGAAAGAAGCTAGTAAAGATTCCCACGAATTGCGAGAGAAAAAAACTGTTAATATAGAACTTACGGTTACATCTAATAATTTAAACTGTAAAAAGATGAGACCTAACCGCCAATCTTGTACTACGCTTAAATTAGTATAGTTGACGTATCAATGTGGAAAGCTGATCAGAAAAATTACCATGAAAATATTAATAGAAAAGGCACAGGGAAATTACGTTACGCTACGTTGGTGGAAAACAGACTGAAGTCGAGATGCCAGGTTCAGTCAGATATGGTTGCAGATATTTCTTTGCATTTTGTCAAAGATATCTTGAGAGATAAGAAATGTACCAGACCAGATTAGAACTCAATATTGGCTGCATAGATGAGTGATAGATTTATAATTATGTAAGATAGATTGTGTAATTTCAGACATAATCCGTAGCGTGAGTGTGTTTTTCAGGATTATTAATATAGCGCTCAGCAAGACATTTAATGAAAGTAAGAAAAGTCTCATTACTAACTGTTAATAGTTTATAGGACAACAATGGTTTATAAGACAGAATAATGGCTGCCAGCTAAAGAGACAACAGGTGGTGTGAATTAACTTTTAGGAGGTTAAGACCAAGCCGCTAATCTAGTAATAGACGCCAGAATATGAGAGACAAAAAGTAAAACTGAAGGCTCCATTATCAACAGCAAAGTGACTTTCAAAAACATTAGAAACAGTGAATACTAGACAATTTTCTAATACAGGATGCCCAGTAAGAATGCAGTACGTTCAGAAAAAAATATTTAGCAACCATGATTAATGCACAAACTGTACAATTACTACCGTAGATATTCGAAATGTTTGCTGAAATACTCAAGACACGGGTGCATGCCTGGTAACCAAGAGTCAGTTGCTTTGTGGATAGTGGCAAGGGGAATTCCTACCCAAGTTTCAGTTAAGTTCCAATTCAATGAATCAATATCTACGTCGTAACGACGACGGTTTTGCCATTGAGTTAGGTGTATACGCCAGACAGAGTAATCCATAACATTCAGATATGCGCTTTTAGAAGGCCACTGAGATTGGCCAATTAGAACTGGCGTATTTTCGCGAAGAATGAATTTACTGCTTTGTTACTGGACACCCTGTCCATGACAAAAGAGATAGAAAGAAACATTGCTCGGATTCCGACGACGAATACAATGCAGGTAGATTTTGCGTAAGGAGGAGATTTTCAAAGAGAATAAAATTATAAGGAATCCACTGATATGAATCAGTTGAAATTTTAGAATTGTTAGGAATTATAACATTTGTAGTAAATATTGAATACTAGATAACATGATGACAATGACATTAAACTTCTTGATGAATTTCATTTTATGTATAGTTGAAATGGAAGAAATGCGTTATTAAATTGGCGAATTTTAGTTAAGACAGTAAAACACAAGAAATTCATAACGGTATCATCGCCAAAATACTGAAATGATATGACATAAAACAATAATAACATTTACTATTATTCTTGTTGTTTATTTTTATAATCTGAAAAAAAAAAACTATCCGAAATTATTGGTTAACGTCTATAGAGTAAATTATGTGCCATGCGTGATACACGTTTAGGCGATGATGGATCTTTTGATATATGACTGACGACGCAGATTTTTTCCTGCACTAGGTTTCCATTTCTTTCTGCAGTAGACCAGTTGCAATCCAAGGCTATAGAATCCGGTCTGTCCTGCTATTTAGTCATAGCTGGGGGAGGAGAAGAGGATTCATACCTTTCTCAAGAGTATTAGCACGTAAGGGATTGTAATGGATTCGACTGGGATTCCAACTCGGCTCTTCGATACCTCAATCCGTGCCGTTATCCCTTACTCCACCGTCTATACACAAATATTTAAAAAAATGTTTCTTTTTCAATTTGATCGCAGTTTTAATGAAATAAGTTGCAAGGAGAAAAAATATACTTTATGAGAAAAGATAAGCCATAAAAGGAGAAAAACAAACTTATGGGAATAATGGTAGAGACATTTTTGAAGAACAAAAGAAATATGAAGAGTAAAAGAGAAATAAACTAAATGATGAAAAATATACAGTAACACGAACAAAATTTGAAGAAGAAGAGAACCTTATGAGTAAAAACGATTATCGCCAAGGGAAATGAAATATTAAAGTGTGAATATAAATCTAACAGAAACCTACTTAAATGGAAACGGAAATGTCATGCGAGAAAAATATAGAGAAATAAAAGTAGGAAAAGAAACGCACTAATTTCAGGAAATGAGAAGTGGTTTCAAAATAAATAGGAATTGAACTGGGATAATAGTATAGGATCAAGAATAAGATAAAAATGAAAATTTAAAATAAAGAAAGATAGAAAACACTGTCTGTAAAACAAGGAAAAATAGAAAAATGTCAATAAAACAAAGAAAAACAGAAAAGTGTCAGTAAAACAAGGAAAGATAGAAAACACTGTCAGTAAAACAAGGAAAAATAGAAAAACTGCCTGTAAAACAAGCAAAGATAGAAAAACCGTCTGTGTCAAAGATAGAAAACACTGTCTGTAAAAAAGCAAAGATAGAAAACACTGCCAGTAAAACAAAAGATAGAAGGTCAGTAAAACAAGGAAAAAATAGAAAAGTGTCAGTAAAACAAGGAAAGATAAAACACTGTCAGTAAAACAAGGAAATATAGAAAACACTGTCTGTAAAACAAGCAAAGATAGAAAACACTGCCAGTAAAACAAGGTAAGATAGAAAAGTGTCAGTAAAACAAGGAAAAATAGAAAAGTGTTAGTAAAACAAGGAAAGATAGAAAACACTGTCAGTAAAACAAGGAAATATAGAAAACACTGTCTGTAAAACAAGCAAAGATAGAAAACACTGTCTGTAAAACAAGCAAAGATAGAAAACACTGTCTGTAAAACAAGCAAAGATAGAAAACACTGCCAGTAAAACAAGGTAAGATAGAAAAGTGTCAGTAAAACAAGGAAAAATAGAAAAGTGTCAGTAAAACAAGGAAAGATAGAAAACACTGTCAGTAAAACAAGGAAATATAGAAAACACTGTCTGTAAAACAAGCAAAGATAGAAAACACTGCCAGTAAAACAAGGTAAGATAGAAAAGTGTCAGTAAAACAAGGAAAAATAGAAAAGTGTTAGTAAAACAAGGAAAGATAGTAAAACAAGGAAATATAGAAAACACTGTCTGTAAAACAAGCAAAAGATAGAAAACACTGTCTGTAAAACAAGCAAAGATAGAAAAACACTGTCTGTAAAACAAGCAAAGATAGAAAACACTGTCAGTAAAACAAGGAAAAATAGAAAAGTGTCAGTAAAACAAGGAAAAATAGAAAAGTGTCAGTAAAACAAGGAAAGATAGAAAACACTGTCAGTAAAACAAGGAAATATAGAAAACACTGTCTGTAAAACAAGCAAAGATAGAAAACACTGTCTGTAAAACAAGCAAAGATAGAAAACACTGTCTGTAAAACAAGCAAAGATAGAAAACACTGTCAGTAAAACAAGGAAAAGTAGAAAAGTGTCAGTAAAACAAGGAAAAACAGAAAAACTCAATAAAAAGCCAATAAGAAAGGACGAAAAAAAATTACATAAAAGTAGAAAGGAAAAACTCAGTATGAAAAATGTGAAAAGCGATATTTCTAAAATCAAGAATCCAAAAATAAGAAAATTTTTTCCATGAATATTTCTTACCGAAAATATAACAATGTTTAAATGATTGATTCTTTTTCTACTGCTTATCAGTCTTTGCAGGTTATTTAAAGCCAGAAGATAATTTTAGAGTGTAAGATTTTATTTTTGGTGATAATAATGTTATTTTTTCTGAGAAAACCATTACTAATTAGTGCAAATGTAGGAGTAGAATTACACCTTTTCCAAGTGTATTTTAGCGCAAGTGAATATAACAAACTCAACACAAATTTGAACTCGGCTCTCCGTTTAACAATCCCGAGCAATTTACCATATCACCAACCGCATACCTCTGCTTACAGCACCTGGCATTCTGAAGCGGTCACCCATTTATCTACCGACTAGGCTCGACATTGATTATGTTCGATGATCGTACGGAAACACAAACAGAGCAAGTTACCGAAGAATGAACTATAATATGGCTACGAAAAAAATACCTCATAAGAGAAAATGCACCTCCATTTATAACTACCAAACAAGGCCAAACTATATGCGGTTGTATTAAAATGTCTTTCAAAAATTGTAAAGATTGACCTAGAAACAAATTTAAAAATATCTTACTTAGGAAGTTGACCAATTAAGACGCGCATCAGTGAATCTCTATTTGACATATATAGTATACTTAACATCAGGAAGAGGAAACTGAAATTTCTGGGACATATAATAAACTATGAAGGCCTGGAGAATTTGATACTCGCGGGTTGAATAGAGACAAAGGAAAATAACGCATACCCAGCCGGCTTGAGCATTTGAATGACAAGAACTTGTTAAGCGCTGCAAAGGATAGAGGGAGATCCTGAAAAGACATGACACATACATAGAAAGAAGTGTGTGGAATCTCCTTATTGAAAATTGCTTATAACACTTTTTAATATCACTACATTTTCATGAAGCAAAATATATCGTGATCCCTAAAGTGGTAGAATTACATTGCTAATTTCTGTTTTTATTTCAGAGTGACAAGTCTAACACAGAATAATCCAACGTCTGACACTACAAGAGCGTGCTCAACTAGCATCCCGTTATGCAGCGTAGCAGTTCGTGGTAGATGTGCACGGATGGCGACGCTGTGTTCGTTTGTGAACTGTACATTTCAGTAGATGCCAAAACCGCCCAAAATGGTCATTCCCAGCTGCTGAGTACGGGATCTGTGATATATACCTACAGAATCGTTCGTCTTTCAACATTCAGAAACATTCGGAAACTGTCGGAAAACATTGATATCTATATAGAATTTTAACAATATACTGTGCTTCTATCATTAAACGGTTCAAAATGAAATATGTTTTATAAAAATCAACCAATAATAAATAAAGTTATTAAAAATTTTAAAAAGGGAATTTCTTTCCACCCACGCTATAGAACATTTTTTTTTTTTTTTTTGTGAAAACTGAAAAAAACGTCTTAGGGGAAAACCCAACTGGACTTTGAAGTTCAAAAACATCGCAGAATGTTGAAATGAATAATAGACAAAATAAACGTGACTAAAATAAAAACTTGCACGATAGTTTTTGCCAATTACAGTCCCGGTAGAACAGATACTGTAATTGGACTAGGTGAGCCGATTTCAAATTCGGTGTCGTTGCTGAGTTGATTTTGAGAAAGACATGGAGTCTCTTCCTGAAATTGACTATAAGTGTCCTTTTTGTTCCCATTGTCTCAAGAACATAATCGTTGCGACATATGCGATACGTCGTAAAATATTTAAGCCACGAGTCGATCTCTCTCGACTACATATGAGTGTTCATCTTCACAACGTGTCTACTACCTGATGCTACACCCTGAACGAACCCTCAGTCTCCCAAGACTGATATACGAAACCCCGGAACGAGTAAACTAGCAAACTTTGTAAATCACGGGTGAAATAAAAAAAAAAATTCTTATGCCAACCACGTTTTATCTATATTTGCTATTTTTTCACCTTCACATATATTCTTCTTATCGGTAAGGTGGCTGTTACAAGAATGAAAGGATTGCAAAAAAAAAAAAAAAAAATGAAATTATCCAGAAAGAGAATCCAGAAAATCTACTCGACGCCTAAGGAGAAATCTGGGGGACAGTTCCAAAATTATCACTCGATCATCAGCGAAAGGCACCGGATCCTACTTCAGTCAAAAATGGACGATATAATGATGACGGCAAGAAGTTGGGGGAATGATGTGTGCCGTCATTGAAGAAAGAAGTGTGCACAATCTTGAGAAAGAAAAGAAATGCAGGGTAACGTTAAGCATCCTCCTTATTTCGTCCTATCGCCTCAGTATTGCCATCACCAGGAAGTGATAAATCATGACGCGGATGTCAGAATACCCAGTAAATATATCGACCAAACATATAAATTAATAACAATGCACAGCATGATATAAGCACGCACAAAAACACGAGCACGTTGGCTATATTCAAGTTTCTACATTTATGAGTAAGATTTTAAATCTATATACGATAGAAAAGGAAATGCATAAATATGTGGGTCGTTCGTTGCGTGTGACATACAAAGAATACACATATATATATATATATATATATATATATATATATATATATATATATATATATATATAAGAAATATAATGTAGTGGTTCCAACGAGAGAAAAGTATGTATATTAAAAAGAAGAGAAGAGAGGTGCCGCAAAAGTTTTTGGTTGTAATGTGGATTTATTTAGAAAAAATATTATGTTTTGTTTTACATAATTTCACGACACGTGTTTCTGGTCTCTCGACCGTCTTCAGGTAAAAGTGGAGATTTCCACATATCATTAAAAATAATAATTAATTTTTCCTCATGTTCAATGTTAAATATTCTCGATATGAGACATTTTCTGTTTGTGTGTTGGTAATCTGAATTTCCCTCTTCAATTGGCAACGAAGAGTTCTGCGCGAAGGGTCATAAAACAATTAAGGTTGGTCCAGCTAGATGATAAATTAGTTATCGCCATTTTATCTTTTAATGTCTTACTGACCCCTATGTGCTCTTGGATCTGTTTCCATTTTGGTGCGTTTCTGTCAGCATGCGTGTATATATGCGTGCGTATATTTCCCCTCCATACATATACTGTTTTACTACGAGGAATTCGTAAATTTATATGACGTCATACATTATGAAATGGACAAAGTCCGACAATTATTTAAAGACATTTTTTTATGTTTAACATTCTTTTTCTAGATACAAGTATTTTAGTAAATGCTCTGTTTATAATAAACAGCATTAAATAATATTTACCGGCCTGAATGTCCGAGAAATTTTCATAGAAAATATTCGTCCTTTCACAGGATTCGAACCTGCATCCTATACGGCACTGTCATTTAGCTTGACGTGCCTAACCGCCAATCGAACGATCCTTTGTAGCCGAGCGGTTAGGCACATCAAGCTAAATGAGAGTTTAAGTTACTTTGTGTAGGTCTTTGCGCTGAATCTCGGACGCACACTGTTAGCTTTTCCGGTCAGGCACAAAGTCACAAACGGTTATAACGTTATAAGATAGACATTACAAATAGAAAAACTCTTATAAACTATTAACTAAAACATTAAAAATCGCTGCCGAGAAGTTACGTAACCGTCCTGATATAATTGTCAATTAAGCAGACAAATCAAACAAATTTGTAGTTTTAAAAACAATCTGATTATGATAAAAAAATAGAACAAATCCGCCATGATCACGCGGAAATTTAACAGGAATCCTATCAACCAGCTGAAATTAGAAATCAACAAAATTATCACAGCCAACAATGCAGAACAAGACAATCTAAAATTGCTCAAAATAATTGCTGATTATAAACCAGGTTATATATATATATATATATATATATATATATATATATATATATATATATATATATATATATATATATAGTTTATACAAACTTAGGTAATCCGTATGGGTAGACCCGAGGAGGATGATATCCAGAGAGCTCAATGTAAAATTCGTATATATATATATATATTTA
>CAHIKZ030000067.1:1125000-1217500 GCA_903632075.3 Acanthosepion pharaonis
CACAGCTCCCTCAGTTATATATATATATCCAGTTATATATATATATATATATATATATATATATATATATGTAGGTGGATAGATAGATAGAAAGAGAAATAGATAATAGAGAATAGTGTTTGCTTAATCCTGATATATGGGAAAAGTTACATTTCAAATTTAAATTTATTAAATACATAAGTGCCTTCATGTATAGAACTCGAACGTAGTTAGGTAACGCTATGTAATGGAATAATATTTATTTTTAAATTGTTTATTTTATACGTACTCTAAATATTTTAAACACATTTTAATTACTTGAGCTACATTTTGCAATGTGGTGAAACATAAAATATTCAATTATTTCCTAATAGTTGTTTCATTTGCAATACAGCTTCAACTGTTTTCCTCCCTCTTTTCGGTGAGTTCTGAATAATAATAATAATAATAATAATAATAATAATAACGACGACAACAACAACACCTTAGATTGATCACTGGAAAGCATTTCATCGTGCCCGATTTTTATTTTATCTATGCTACGATTCGACATATATATATATATATATATATATATATATATATATATATATATATATATATATATATATATATATATATATATTGTCATCCACTGACATTGTTGTAAGCAAAAGAGACAGCCAGACAGGCAGAAAATCGGTAAAGAAATCGGCAGGCAATCATTCTTAATTTCTTACAAATGAAATCATTATTATTTTGAACTACCCATAATCTAATGATTTCTTGAATTTTATGTACTTATGCTTTAAACTTACTATAGTTATTGCTCTTCTTTTATGATAAAAATCCTGTATAGCCGTCGGTATTTAAAAAAATTGGGAGGTTTATGCACACATAAATATTCAAAATTATATTAAAGGTATATTGCAGTAAGCCTTTGCGTTTTTTGTTATTAAATATAAGTTTGACTTACAGTATTTACATTAGTCGAACTATTGTCCTCATCTTTGTCGCCATATTTGTCACAAATATGGCGACAAAGATGAGGACAATAGTTCGTAATGTAATAATAATACCTCATCTCAGAAATATAGACAGACTCTGAAGTTTGACTTAATAACTATATCGCCTAACCGGTGAAAATTCATACTGAAGTTTAACAGACTTAAATCATTAGAAATTATTAATATAATTATTTTTTAAATAAATTGAATTTTTGTAAACTTCATTATTAATGGAAAAACTTTTTTCTTCAGACAATAGCGTCTAATAGTGTCCAAATATTTGTAATTAAATAATGTCCTCATTTTTATTTCATTTTATTATTTTATGATTTCCGCAAGTGATGGTCCTGCTTTAAAAAATACTTTATGATTTTGATCTCTCTGTATATAAGTAATATTAACATAAATTAATTTCTGTAAACTTTCATAAAACTACATAGGTGATTAGTAACAGAAATGAAAAATATGATTTACTAAGATTTTCTTGAAAAGTAAAATTTTTAAAATAATTCCCTTCATTTGCGAATGAGTCCCAAAATGTTCATAAGAATTTGACTATAATTATGGGGTTCTGACAAAAATTTCTAAGTCGATGTGTTTTTCACCACAAAAAAAAAAATGATACTACAATAGAAATCTAATAGAAATCATTGCTGTCACCGCAAACAACAATTTTAGCCAAAATTTATAACGTTTTAAAAAGGACCAATAATACAATTTAATAATTCAAAAATATTTTGGTCTTCCTTCTTAATAATAAGACAAAGATTTTACCGATAAAACTGTGTTTTTTTATGTTTGGGGGATATTATCATCATGATATGTTCATTTTTAGATTATTTCTAGAGTTACATATATATGAATTTATTTATATATATATATATATATATATATATATATATATATATATATATATATATATATATATATATATATATATATATATATATGTATATATATATATATATATATATATATATATATATATATATATATATATATATATATATATATATATATATATATGTATATATATATATATATATATATATATATATATATATATATATATATATATATATATATATATATATATATATATATATATACAGGAGGTCAGTTGAATCCTCTACTTTCGATATTCTCACGATTTTTATCAAATGACCTCTTAATGTTTTTTTTTTTTAAATTAATTAACGCTATATTATTTTTTTAAATAAAAAAAAATGCACGTCGTGTAATAGATATGGAGGGAAGAAGCATACACAGTTTGGATGCTGTAACAGATAACAGAATGGAATATTTAATCTGCAAACATACCTTCAATTTCGGCTTTTAGTCTACATAATCACTTACATTAAATGTGCAAGGAAAGCATATACATATTTATATATCTTTACACACACACACACATATATATATATATATATATATATATATATATATATATATATATATGTGTGTGTGTGTGTATAAATGTGTGTGTATGTGTGTCATTATATATACATAACATATTATATATATATATATATATATATATATATATATATATATATATATATATATATGTGTGTGTGTGTTATATATATACATACACTCATACAATATATATATGTGTGTTTGTGCGTGTGTGTGTGTATGTGTGTGTGTTTGAAACTAAATAGAACAAAATAAAAATGCCAGAATTAATGGCGTCTTTTACTACATATTTTAATCCTTGATGAGGTTTTATTAAAAGTGAACCATTTCATTTTGATGAACGTTTTCTATTCTTTACCTTAGCATTATTTCGGATTCCGATCCATATTTTATCTGTAATACCAGGTCTAACAGCAAATTTGTTCAAATCGTGTTACAGCATAATTATCCACCCAAAATATGTTTAATATCTGAACAAATACACTAAAATAAATGTGTTTCTATTTTCCAGGTTTCAGATAAGACGTTTCACCATCTTGATATCATTTTTCGTAAGAATCACTGAAAAACCCTTTATTCTATTCAACTAGAATGAGAAAATCGTTTTGTGTCAGCCTCACTGTGTCTTTCCAACTGAGCAATGCCGAGAAGAAAATGATATTCAAGCTTTCAGTTACGGTACCTTAATTCATAATCTGGCTTCCATATTTCAATTCTATTCAAGAACCATCAAGAGAATTTTTTTTAAAAGTGGGAGCATTAGAGGGGGAAACTGCATCCGGAGGTCACAACAAGAAGAGATACCATTACTTCGAAGAGCTAAATAAATACTATTGCATTCAAAGTAGAATGCAACAGTGTTATGAAAATCTCAGAGTATTCCAGTATTCCAGTAAGATATCTTTAATCATTTGTAAGATACGACGGTTCTAATTTTAATCTAAAAATTAGACAATTTTGCCGTTAAACGAATCGGACAATTTTGCTGTTACAAACCTCAATTATTTAATTCTGAATGCGGAAATCAGTGTTTATTTTAGCAAGCAATCTGAAATTGATATGTGTAATCATCGGAAATTAACTACAGTCATTTCCGTTTCTTCCTTCTTAAATGTTAATTATTAACAACTATTTGCCAAAATAAACTCATATATATATATATTTTAATATTCGAGGATGTGGTTCTGACATTTCTATATTACACACAGGCAAACATACATATATATGCGCGTTATGGAAATATATTTGCATATAAGCATAAATATTTCAATAATTTCACACAATGCACTGATAAATTATCTTCGGCAAAGCGATTTTTTCACAGTACACTTGTTATTAATCAGATGACTGATCATATTTCTTTTCATATATACTCAGATTTATATGCTATATATAAATTATATATTTCAGTTCATTATATATTTACCAGAAGCCTTTACAGTATACATTTAACAGAAATCTTAACAACTTTCATTTATATATATATATATATATATATATATATATATATATATATATATGCACACGCGCGTGCACACACACACAGGCACACACACAGGAACACATATACAATATATATATATATATATATATATATATATATATATATATATATATATATATTGTGTGTGTATTTAGGGCAGCATCTTTTTCATTTATACACGTTTCATTAAATAATATAGACAAGTGTTGTCTATTTTATTTTATGTAAACTCTTTTCATAACGTCTAATAAGTTTAATAACATTATAATTGAACGAAGAAAGAAATTCACTATATTGATCCATATTTTTTTAATACAATCTAAGCTGGCTTACATAAGCCATTATCAAAGATGTCAATTATATATATATATATATATATATATATATATATATATATATATATATATATATATATAAATTTTGTATTTGATCAGCAAACCATTTTTTATACAAGTTTCATTTGAAACGACTGACAATCTATAACAGAGTAATTCTCCAAATGTTTTCTATGTCCGAGCACTTTCGGCCATGTCTTTTAGCCATTCTCAAGGATTAATTTTATTTTTACTTTTAAATTGTATCTAGAGTTATAGGAATGATTTTTTTTTTCATACACCGTCAGCATATATATATATATATATATATATATATATATATATATATATATATATATATATATACATATATATATATGTGTGTGTGTATGTATGTGTTTGTGTGTGTTTGTCAGGTTTATATGTGTCTTAATAAAATATATGCATACTTTAGATATATAAATATTGTATTTTCTCGTAAGAAAAGTAACACTTCGTAATGTTAACGGAAATATTGTAAAATTTACATTGATTTATACACAATATTATTAATTGGGATATTTATGTATGTGGGAGGTGAGAGAGAGAGAGAGTAGGTAAATAAAAGATTATCCTCACTTTCAAAATAAATATATATTTAGGGTTATCACAATGTTTTCTGCTAATGCATGCTTGTAGTTGCTACTACTGTCATCACGCAATCGAACTTCAGGCTTGACGCCGACAATTTTCTTGCAGTTGTTTTAGCGTAAATATGGTCACTTCTCTAGCATTGTGCAACAAGGCGGAAAATAGATCAATTCTCTGAATCTACAGATGTTCTATCACATCGATGATATCTCACCAGTTCGCCATGACCATCTCTCAAAATTGTTGAATCTTATCGTAAATGGTGGAGGTTGAAGGTTGGAATATGAAGATTGACAAGCTCCAATCAACGCATGGCAAGTGTACGCGATATGTGCTCTGCTCTGTCTCTTGCAAAAATAAAGCCTTAAAAAAAAGATCAGGAGGATGGCTCTGGATCGTACGAAGAGCCGACTATTTTTCAGCATCATTAACGATGAATCATTTATTTGCATTCCATCTGAGATCTGTACTTGTATTCCATCTGAGATCTGGAATGAACATTTGTCCAAATATATGTGGAAAGTCCGATTTAAATGTTTAATTTTCTCGAGATCGGATTAATCGGTGGTTGCAAGTTTTCATTAAGAAAGTACCGGTTTAGCCGTTTGGGAAAACCCGCCTGACCATAACGAATGCTTAATTGGTTAAGAATCTCACATTTCGGGGTTCTTTTTAAAGATAAGCTATATGACTTTTGTCACTCTGGCGATCATTGTGTAAAAAGCCTATCAAGTTCTAGATAAGAATGCTGAAGCCCGGGCTGTTGCTTGGAAATCTTGAAAGATTTCGACAGGATTTCGCATATACTTATATATGTGTGTACGTGCTTGTATGTGCATGCATATGCGTTTAACCATGTACACGCTGGCACGCGCACACACATACATGCCCACAAACATAAAACCTGCCCACAGACATAATCACGCGCGCACGCACGTTGTGTGTGTATGTGTGTGTGTGTGTCTATATCTCTGAGATCAGGTATTATGATTACTTAAATTATTTACATTATTCTTCAGGTGATTGGAATTACGAACCAAATCATTTATTTCGTTGGGTAGATGCAGTAACTAGACCCAGAGATTTGTGAGTTCAATATCACCACAGCATCAGTGTAGCAAAAACTTGGATAGTTGAGTTAAAGGTAAAATGACTGAGACATCCGGAAGAGGAACTAGAACAAGCTACGCCGGTGAACGAGGGTTGGGTTCGAAATTCTAATCACCTGAAGAAGGCCGGAGTGTTCCATGGCCGAAACGTTGTGAATATGGCAATGAAGATGAGGATAACAGTAAAAATAAGTAATTAATGCAAGTAATATATATGTCTGTATGTAAGAGATAAATGTTTCACAGATTGATCGATGTATTGATTGATTGTCGTTATGATTGGAAAAATGTTTATAATATTTAATTCATATTTTGTAAAATCATTTTCTTTTAGAAAGTCTATTTACATATTCTATGAGCCTCGGTTCTATTTTCTGAACATACCTCATTTTACAATTCGCATACTGCAGTCATTGGACTGATAATGTATTCTCTATTTTATATGCGTTTCTATGAGTCTACACTTTTTTTTAATTATAAGCGAAGTTGAATGTATATCTAACTGTTTATACATTTATATGCACGTAATTCAATATTTATTTTAAATGATGATTTTTCCCATTAACTTTAGAAATTACGAATGATTGATCAAAATCGATGTACAGATTAGCTTCATTCGAAACGAAATGTTTGTTTCTTTATAAAAAATGCTGGTTTAATTTCATGTCTGTCGATGTGTTGAATTTAATTAAGATAAAAGACCTGAGTTCAAAGATATACAAATCATACAGATCATCATTTTTGAGCGTTTGATTCCCATTTGTTAATCAAGTACTTGAAATTCTATCATAAAGCCAGCGCTAATGGGAATCATTTAAATTTCGGCTACAATCATAATACTTTCACTTCTCCTTTTAAATATTTAAACGAAGGCAATGCCATAATAGGAGATAAAGTTTCAGAGAGACACATACTTTAAAGTAAGCGATATATACATCTGACCAAAGGAATTCAGAGCAGCATGAATCTATCCAGCTCTTATCTTAAATAGCTACTAAAATGAGCCTGTCTTACCAACACATGGAATGAACCAAATTCATCTTAAAAAAATTTTAAAAAGTATAAAAACAAATGTAAAAAAACAGACAAAAGTTCATTTTCTCCATCAAGACATTCATTGCTGTAGTTTACTGCTACCAGCAAGCAGAATTATTTTTCTCCCGATGATTGCTATCTTGGCCGAAATCCGTCGAGGAATCTAAGTGAAATAATAACAAAAACGAAAGAATATTAATATACAACCCAGTGTGTCTGACGTTTTTAAATTTTTAATAATTTTTTCAAATTTTAATAATTGTTCAAATATATATATATATATATATATATATATATATATATATATATATATATATATAGTTTATGAAAAACTAGGAAATCCGTATGGGTAAACCCAAGGAGGATAAAATCCAGAGAGCTCAATGTAAATCCAGAGCAAATAATTTAAATAAAAACAGACCACGTTCCATGTAATAAATTATTTCACCACAGCCCTTTTAAAGGACTGCGGATCATCAGACTTTACTTCAAATATATATATATATATATAATATATATATATATATATATATATATATATATATATATATATATATATATATATATATATAAATCTATCTTGTATATCGATATGTTTACCACTGGTCCTTGCTTAGAATATTGCTGCCGGATATGGTCCGGTGTCCCTGCTTTATGTCTAAATACAAGGACCCTGAAATCTCGAAAATTTGGCATATGGGAACATCAACAATCCCTGTTGTAGTTGGAGCCCTAGGACTGGTTGGAAAAGATTCCAGTAGACTAATTGAAGGGATTCCTGGAAGTCCATGCCTCAAGGAGATAAAAAACATTGTTCTGAGAAGTATAGCCCACACTTTACAAAGGGCTTTATCTAAGTAATTTTTATTTTTATTTTTATTTTTTGTCAGTGGAAAATATCATGATGCCATTTCTAATCTTAGGTCCCTGGGTGGAACCCGGAAAGAAATGTGCAAACGCCAGAAATCAAAGAAAATAAAAACAATAATAATAATAAAATTATGAAAAATACTAAAACTTGCATTGACCCTAAATAAAGGCCCTGTGATGAATATCCCGAAACAATCTGCAATCTTTTATCAGATTGCATGGCATTAGCATCGAATATATTGTTGGGCCAATATCTGCACTGGTAAATCTGCAACTTTTTGCGGTAGGAAACTGTAAAACCAGAACCCTTTACAGACATAATCCTTGGAACATTTTTCTATGACTTTACACTACATACGGAGAAAACAATTAAAGCTAATCACCATTAGATAGTCATGAAAGACGACGAATACAGACTGAGCTTTCTTAATGGAATGGCCGTTCTTTGTAGACTGTAATGTAGTCTTCATAAAACTATAAAAATGCAAGAACATTGAAATGAAAATTTAAAATAAATATACGTAGAAACTCTCCTAACACATCGGTAAATATTTGAGCTAAACAGTTTTAAGAGAATATTGTAATAACGATCATAAATCTGTTTGCTGGCGCATAATTTTAAGATGTAAGGGGGTACAACAGAAAGGATTTCAAATTGACAGCTTATTTCATTAAACTGAAAAAAGCCGTTAAACTCTTCGGTCTTCCAATCTTTCTTTCATTTTCTCACCGAAATCAAGTAATGTCTTGTCTTCGCTCGCGATCGAAGTGGAATAGTCCATTATTTATGAGGTAATAACAAGAGATGGTAAACACTTCTTTTTTCTTTCTTTTTTTTTTTCACTAAACTAGGTAGGGTCTTTGATATGTATTTTGCCTTTCCACTTTTTAAAAACGGATTAGTTCATTACTTATCAGATATTGGCAGGGCCTAATTGTCGTGCGAATTAACTAACAGACCGACAAAAACAAATATACTACTACGACTACCACTACTACTACTACTACTACTACTAATAATAATAATAATAATAATAATAATAATAATGATGATGATAATAACTTAGAAAGTTTGCCTACGCATTGATAATTGCTGCAAAGTCTCAAAGGTTATTCACCAGGTATCACCGGGATAACATTAACCAGTTGTGAAGCCCCAAAATATACATTATGTAAACAGCCTGTTGAGACAACTGGTCTCTTCATATCAGATATGTCTAATCATGACAGCCATTGAATACAAAGATCGACATGATGAAATTGGAAAGTATATTCGTTGGAAGATATGTCAGTATTACTGGCCGCCATATGTATATATAAAATTCTGAGACTTCCTTTAGTCCTTCCGTCACAGCCTTTAAAATAGCGATACATTGACCAATTGAAAGCAAATTATAAAAAAAAATTACTTTTACCATGAAGACCGATAAAATTAAATTAAATTCAAGAAATTATTAAACCGCAAAGTAGGTCTTTTGTCAGGCTATTTTCCCAAACAAATCAGCTTATTTAAATTTCATCGATTGTTTTGCAGAATTGAACGGAACGTAGAGTTTGTGTATCTCGACAAAAAATGTTAGCGATAACGTCAACAATAGTAAATACTGTGAGACAACTAGACACTTAATATCCGATATGTCTAATCATGACAGCGCCTGAATACAAAGATCAACATGATAAGATTTAAAAATATAATCGTAGGAAGATATGCCAGTATTACTGGCCGCCATATAATTAAAAATGGTATGAAGTCCTCACTGAACCGGTCATGTATAGCCATGAATTCAATATCCTTTGGGACTGTAACATTTAATTTGACATCATATGAAAGACATCGTGATTAAAATAGCAGACATAATGATTAAAAATAAGAAATCTAAAATAAAAATATCTTCTCATAAAGATTCCAGTGCCATTAAATAAAAATATATCTGTAAGAAAATATGAAGAAATAATTAAATATTTAGATCTTGAAATGGAAACAGAAAAAATATTTAAAACCAACGTTAAAGTTATAATACTTGGAGTGCTGAATATCTTGAAGCATTTCGATGAGCCCGGCCGTCTGTTTGAAGGTGAAGCAAAAGGTTTTTACTACATGGGACTGCTCATCTACTCAGGAGAGAATTAATAATATATAGGAAGTATAAAGACTGTACACTTGTATGAACAAAATCCCTATTATTTATAACTTTGTTTTCTCCCAAGTTTCGGCTGATGACCCGAAAACAAAAGACGGCAATAATAATAATAATAATAATAATAATAACTTCGTTTTTTTTACTCAAAAAATGCTCAATGGAAAATATCATGATGCCATTTCTGAATTTAGGCCTCTGGTTGGGACCCGGAAAAATGAGTATACGCCAGAAATCGAAGGAAATAAAATAAAAATAAAAATATAGTAATATAGTTGTTAGAATCCATTACAATAATTTACTCGGAGGAACACGCCAAAACATTCTAGTTATGGACTCCTAACTAAACTAATTATAGATAGCCATGAATTTACCGTCCTTTGGGTCTTTTATATTGATAACTTATGAAAGCTAATGTACCAAATATAATGATTAAAAATAAGAAAGAAAAATACTTGCTCAGACAGATGACAGTGCCATCAGATAAAAAAAAATATCTGTCAGAAAATATAAAGAAATAATTAAATATTTATATCTTGAAATTGAAATGCAAAAAGAAAGACTTAAAACTACCGTGATAGCTATAATATTTGGAGTGATAACTTGAGACGAGGATATTTAAAGGGGCCCGGCCGTCTGTTTGAAGGTGAAGCAAACGGTTTCACTGTATGGTTTGGTTTGGTTTGGTTTTGTTTATGGCATATCAAACCTCAGTGGGTTACTTAACGCCGACAAGATTTTTATTGCTGGTAATATATTTTTTTTTTAAATGTATTGATGGTAATTTAAAAATCTATTGCAGGTAATGTAAATTTTTTTCTTTAAAAATTTATTTATTTGCAAAAAAAATATTGCTGGTTTTAAAACCTATTTTTCCACTTTCATAGTTTTTTTTTTTACCCCAGTTTGGGGTATAACTATTTGCCCACAGCTGGGACCCTAACAGATGCTACTACTCCGGATTAGGGAGGACCTGGAACAAGAGCAAATAAGACGTGGTTCCACACTCCTCAAAGCCTCCTAATCAGAGGCATTGCTGTTGGATGTAGTTTATTGTCTTACCCAGGACGTGGATGTAGTTTATCATCATACGCAGGACGGTTCACTGTATGGAACTACCCATCTACCCAGGAGAGTATCATCAATGTAAATAAATTATAACAAGACACAAGTTAAGAATCACTCAACATCAAAATTTATCTCCATTTACAACACTGCTCTAACCGAAGTCTCCACGTATGATCTGCAAAAGTATAGCACAGGAAGAAAAATATTATTATTATTATTATTATTATTATTATTATTATTATTATTTTATTTGATTTCTGGCGTTTACACATTTCTTTCCGGGTCCCACCCAGGGACCTAAGGTTAGAAATGTCATCAAGGCACTTTCCACTGACAAAATTTTAAAAAAATACATAGATAAAGCCCTTCGTAAAGTGTGGGCTCTACCTGTCAGAACATTTTTTGTATATCTTTGAGGCATGGACACATTTCTTTTCAGGTCCCACCCAGGGACCTAAGGTTAGAAATGTCATCAAGGCACTTTCCACTGACAAAATTTAAAAAAAAATACATAGATAAAGCCCTTCGTAAAGTGTGGGCTCTACCTGTCAGAACATTTTTTGTATATCTTTGAGGCATGGACACATTTCTTTTCGGGTCCCACCCAGGGACCTAAGGTTAGAAATGTCATCAAGGCACTTTCCACTGACAAAATTTAAAAAAAAATACATAGATAAAGCCCTTCGTAAAGTGTGGGCTCTACCTGTCAGAACATTTTTTGTATATCTTTGAGGCATGGACTTCCAGGAATTCCTTTAATTAGTTTACTGGAATCTTTTCCAACCAGTCCAAGGGCTCCAACTACGACAGGTATTGTTGATGTTCCCATATGCCAAATTTTTGAGATTTCTATTTCAAGGTCCTTGTATTTTGACAGCTTTTTGAATATATTCAAAAATACATTGCAGTCAGCAGGGACTGTCATATCAATAAGGAGATTGTTTTTTGTTTGTGGTCTTTAATAACAATATCTGGGCGGTTCGCTTTGATTGTTCTGTCAGTGTGTATTGTGTAGTCCCACAGAATTGTAACATGTCCTATTTCCGTAACCGGGTCTGGGTGGTGTATTATTATTATTATTATTACTGTTGAAACTTGGATAAGCATGGAATAATAATAATACAACACAAAATGTACGTTAACAAAATGTATTGAAACAAGGAAAGGGTACACAATATTTACAGTTAGTTTTAGTATATTCTTGGGAAGACTGTTCCTGCATCATGGGTTGACTAAATCGCAGTCGGGCAGAGTCTCTCGATTCGATGTCTTCTTCTCACCCCCGTCTTCCGGTACCAACCCATATTTATATGGTCGGTACTCCACTTATGTAAATTAGGTGTATCGTACACAACAATTACTTTTATTATTATTATTATTGTCTATCCAAATATCCAATGATTCACATCGGTTACACTAAGCTGACACAAGAAAAGTACAGACAACTCCATAAAAAAAGTAACCGTCAGAATATATCAGTAACTATGAAGATGGTTTGACCTTGAATGTGCCGTACAAATTCCGAGCTAGTTTTTTGATTTTACTTTCTTCGGAAATACATGGATCCTTCTCTTATCTCGCCATCAATGGGTTACACAACAGGACATGCTTTTCTAGCTTGGATGTCAATAAGACTAGGAGATAAACAACTCTTATTTCAAAATGAACTAGAAAATGAGGGGCTGAATCAGTCTATCTTGCCTTAGAGACACCTACTTATATTATGGCTGCAGTGCATATATAACCCCTATCGCCTTAAATGTGGATTACCGGAGTCCTGGTTGGGATTATTGATTGATTCGAATGATTAAACTGTGGAATTTCCCATTTCCCGGTGGATCAACGATTTCCACCCCAGTGCCGATGTTTGCACTCCTTAGACAGCTTTCTGAAATTGTTTATTGACTGTCACACTATGTTATAATGAACGTTTGCTACTTGTCTCTGTTCTCTCGATTAAAGTTGGTTCTCAGAAATCTTAGGAGAAATATACAGTTTTCGTTATTACCATGTTCAAGACTCATCTTTTCTTGAAACTAAAATCTGTGTAAATCCAGATTTAAATAGAAGATATAATAACCGAGAAAAAAAACATGTAGATATGTGAAAGGCGACTAATATAACGTGGGAGGACAGATAAAAATACGACCAGAGAATCAGCAAAATTATTGATACGTAATCCAGCAGCGTGATACAATACAGGGTGCGATAAAATGATCTGACAGATTTATAGGTTTGATAAAAATGAAATAGGGTAAAGAAAGAAAAATGTTTTTGTTTTGTTTTGTTTTTTTTTTTCGAAATGCACATATAATACCATTTTGTTTAATTTTGTTTTTTTGGTAACTGGTTTTAACAGGCACATAATACCATTTTGTTTGGCAGTTGGCAGGATTTGGCATTGCACTATCATTGTGGAAACGTTTGTTAAGAAAAACGAATCGGTAACTGCAACTTTCATTAATCTCTATTTATCTTTATTTTTATTAATGTCTCTTTCTTTTATGTCAGTTCGAATCGAAATGCACATATAATACCATTTTGTTTAATTTTGTTTTCAGTTGGTAACATGATTTGGCTTGGCAAGCATTGCACTATCATGGAAATGTTTGTTAAGAAAACCATTTAACTGTTTGTTAAGACAGTTTAATCGGTAACTTTCATTTGCAACTTTCATTAATCTCTATTTCCTTTATCTTTTTATTAATGTCTCTTTCTTTTATGTCTTCCTTAATCAGTTCGAATCGAAATGCACATATAATACCATTTTGTTTAATTTTGTTTTCAGTTGGTAACATGATTTGGCTTGGCAAGCATTGCACTATCATTGTGGAAACGTTTGTTAAGAAAAACGAATCGGTAACTGCAACTTTCATTAATCTCTATTTCCTTTATCTTTTTATTAATGTCTCTTTCTTTTATGTCTTCCTTAATCAGTTCGAATCGAAATGCACATATAATACCATTTTGTTTAATTTTGTTTTCAGTTGGTAAATGATTTGGCTTGGCAAGTAACTGCAACTTTCACTAATCTTTTATTGTGTCTTTTCTTTATGGAAACGTTTGCAAGAAAAAATTTTGTTTTCAGTTGGAATCGGTATTGGCAACTTTCATTAATCTTATTTCCTTTATCTTTTTTTTATTAATGTTCTTCTTTTTATGTCTTCCTTAATCAGTTCTGAATCGAAATGCACATATAATACCATTTTGTTTAATTTTGTTTTTCAGTTTAATCTGATTTGGCTTTGCTTTTCACTATCATTGTGTGGGGAAACGTTTGTTAAGAAAAACGAATCGGTAACTCTTCATTAATCTCTATTTCCTTTATCTTTTATTAATGTCTTTTCTTTTATGTCTTCCTTAATCAGTTCGAATTTATTTTTTTTCATTAATTAATTTTGTTTTTTTCGAATCGTTTCTTTATCTTTTATTAATGGATGTCTTCCTTAATCAGTTCATTTTTTTTTTCATTAACACTTTTTTCCGTTTTCATGGCTAACAGCTAACTATTCTCCTATTCTCTTATTGGTGTCCACTTTTTTATGCTTTCATTAATTTATTCTCCTATACTTTCATTAATCCATATTTCACTTCCGCTTTCATTAATCTCTTCTTTTATCCTTTCATTAATATCTCCTGTTATACTTTCATTAATCTTTCATTGATCTTATGTTTACAGTAATCACTTCTTTTATGCTTTCATTAATAAATTCTGCTATTAACCACATTGTTTTTATGCCTTCATTAATCTCTTCTCTTATGCATTCATTAATCTCTCCTTCATTTATGCTCTCGTTAATCTCTTTTGTTTATTCATTAATCTCTTCTGCTTTTATTCTTTCATTAATCGCTACTTCTTTCATAATTTCATTAACCGCTTCAATATTCATTCAGTAATCTATTTTCTGTTAAGTTTTCTTTAATTACTCTTTCCTGTATGTTTCCTTTAATCTCTACTCTTATTCTCCCATTAATCTGTTCTGCTTTATGCATTCAATAATCTCTTCCCTTTAATGCTTTCATTAATATCTGATTCTATGCTTTCAATAATCACTACTTTTTTATGGTTTCGTTAATCTCCCCTTCATCAGTGCTTTCATCAATCATTTCTTTTATACTTTCATTAATCTCTTCTTCTTTTATACATTTAGATGTCTCTTATCTCATCCTTTCATTAATCTCTCCTTCATTAATACTTTCATTGATCTCTTCTTTTAGGCTTTAATTGATCACTCATGTTTTCATTAATCTATTTTTGTTTTATACTTACAGTAATCTGTTCTTTTAGGCTTTCATTAATTTCACTTTCTTATGTTTTCATTACACTCTCTTGATTTGATTACATTAATCACTTTTCTTTTTCTGTTATTAATCTCGCTTTCATTTATGTTTACCTTAACTTCTTCTTTTATGCTAGCGTTAATCTCTTCTTTTAATCTTTCATTAATCTCATTTTCTTAAGCTTTGATTAATTGGAGTTTCATTTACGCTTTTACTAATCGCTCATTAATCTCTTCTTTTATGCTTTCATTTTTAATTTTTTCTATTCTTTCATTAATCTCTCCTTCATTTATACTTTCATTAATCTACTTTTTTATTTATGCATTAATATTCTCTTTTATTTATTCATTAATCTTTTATTTATGCTTTCTTTATGATCTTCATTTATTCATTCAGTAATCTTTTTTTTTTCTTTTATGGTTTCTTTAATTTCACATTTTTTTATATTTTCTTTAATCTCTTCTCTTTATCTATCATTTATCTTTTCTTTTACGAATTAGTTAATCTCCCCTTCTTTAGCGCTTACATTAACCTATCATTTTATGCATTTATTAATCGCTACATTTTATGCTTTCATTAATCTCTGTTTCATATATGATTTCATTACTATCTTCTTTTTTCATTAAACTATCCTGCCATGCTTTTATTAATAGCCCCTTCTTTGATAAATTCATTAATCTCTCCTTCTTTTATGCTTTATGATTTCATTAATCTTTCATTCTTTATGATTTCACTGATTCCTTTTTTTACGCTTTCATTAATCTTCCCTTCATTTATGTTTTCTTTAATCTCTTTTTCATTTATGTTTTCACTAATCTCTTATATTTTTCGTTTTATGTAATCTCCTCCTTTTACTCTTTTATTTATCTCTCCATCTTTTATTCTTTCATTAATCACTTATTTTATGCTTTCATTAATCTTTCCCGTCATGCTATCCGTAATCTTTTCTTCTTTAATGCCTTAATTAATTTATCCTTCATATAGGCGTTCATTAATCTTTTTTTCATTTATGCATTTAGTAATCTATTCGGTTATACTCACATTAATCTCTTCTTCTTTTATGCTTCCATTATTCTCTCCTTCATATATGCTTTCATTAATCTTTCCTTCATTTATGATTTCATTAATCTGTAATCTATTTATGCTTCCATTAATATCTCCTTTTGCGCATTCATTAATCTCTGCACTTATTCTTTAAATAATCTCTTCTTCATTTATGCTTTCGTTGATCTCTTCTCTTATTCTTTCGGTAATCTCTACTTCACTTATCCTTTCATTAAGCTCTCTTTCTTTTTTTGTTTTCATTAATCTTTTATCTTATTCTCTCATTAATCTCTCTTTTTATGCTATGATTAATCTCTCCTTTTCATGCTTTCAGTATTTTTCTTCTTTTAATCTTTCACTAATCTCTCCTTCTTTTATGCTTTCATTAATTTCTACTTCATTTATGCATTCATTAATCTCACCTTCTTTCATGCTTTATTTTCCTCTTCTTTTATCATTTAATGGCTTCATGCCATGAGTGAATTACTTCACGATATCTCACTGCTTTATTGCATTTCATTGTTTTAATATATTGTACATTTTTTTCTATTTTTTCTCTCATTGACATATTTTCATTTACTTATTCCTTTTCATAATCTTCCGCTCTCTCTCTCTCTCTCTCTCTCTCTCTTAATATTTATTTGAATTTATCTACTTCTTTCCGTCATTTTCATTCTTTTGTTTTCTATGCACTTGTTCGTTTCTGACCAGACATAGTGTTCACTTTAACGAGCATTCAGAGCAAAAATAGACACATGGTTTTGTAGGCTAACCTCCTAGAATAACCTTCCATATTTACATTTGATGTTGGCGCAAAGTTATCTTTAATCCTTTTGGAGTAAGTACTATCGTGTATCTGTAAAATCTGTATTTGATTTGAATGATGAATTTCTTTCTGATAGACATTCAGCGCGCCTTTCTACTGATATATATCATTCTCTTGCATCGACTCCTTCTCTTCTTTCTAGTCTCTCACTCGCTTTGACTCTTTGCTTGTCTCAATGCATTTCACTTTCTATAAACTCTGTTTTACTTCTATCAAAGCCCAAGCGATTTAAATCAGATGCCGCCATTTGTTTAATTAAATAATTGAATTATCCACGAGTGGTCAGAATGATGTTGATTTGCTGGACCCACCAACCCACAAAAAGGAAGAACGCGTCGGTTTTATGCAAGTTCTAAATACTGGCCAATTAGTGAAAATTGAATTAGGAAGGAAATTCGGTTGAGATCTGTGCAATTGAATCAAATGCAATTTGCACTCCAAATGTAAGACCTCTTCGGTATTGGATTGAGAAATGGTAGCCCATGAGTCATTCTGTCAATGTCTTTTGAAAAGAACCGATGGAATGAAGACACGTTGAAAGCAACTTTGGGAATAATAGCGTTAGAAGCTTAAAGTAAACACTTTCAAACACGACAAAGATTATGTCACTAAAGTTTAGATGCAATAACTTTGATAACATGACTTTGTCTTTGACAATGATTTCCACATTGTTTAACAGAATTTTACTCTTAGGGAATAATAATAATAATAATAATAATAATAATAATAATAATAATAATAATATCGGCCAAAGAAGGTGGACAAAGACCACAAAAGCAAAATGCGCTTTATAACTGATATGTCAGTCCCTGTAAACTTTAATGTATCTTTGAAAATACGAGAATCATGAAGTGGAAATCAAAACCCATGGCATATGAAGACATCGATAATTGCATTTGTCGTTGGAGCCCTCGGTTTGATTGGAAAAAACGTTCTGGCATTTTCAATTAAAGATGCTCGGGCAAAGCCAGAAAATAAACTCTAAGAATTCCCTTTTGGGAGATAATGATGATTTAGTTATACTAGTCCTACTAAGTAACCCAGAGCTGGAAAGAGAAGAAGATAATTCATACCTTTTCACAAGAGTATTTGCGAGTAAGTGAATATAAAGAACTCAAAGGAAACGGAAACTCGGCTCTCCAATTAATAATCCCAAGTCATTATATATTACACCACCTGTACATCCACACTTACTGCACTTGATATTCACAATCGGCCAGCAATCTAGATAATAATTTAGTTCGAAGTTGTTTGCCTTCGGTGATTGTACAGGTACCGATGTTTCGTGTTTCATTCAAAAGTACAAGGTAAAATAGGTCAATTTTAATTCGGCAAACTTCTCTGCCTCGCAGGATCATTATGATAGAATCTAGATCTCTCATATCTAAAATTACAGAGGGCGTTTTATAATTAATCAAATTTAAGCGCTCAAAAATCAGAAAATATAATGAAAAAAGACAAAATTAGAAATTGAAGCATTTTTTAAAAATTTTTATTGGATGACTAAATTCATGTAGTTTTTACTTCTGTGGTATTCGGAACACTTTTCAAGGTAAACAAGAAACAAATCAAGGACGACGACACAAAAGGAAGTTAATGTCAATGCATAAATGAACTGAAGAAAATTAATCAAATCACATAACAGAATGACAACGCATAAAATCATGGCGATGTTCGATCACACAAAAAATAAAACCCATACGCACAACTATAGATGTTAAGAGACATTGCCAGCATTGAAAATTGTGGAACGAAATGTTCAACTTCAGCGCCAATTAAATTCCGCACAAATACAGATTGCAGGAGTATTAATCTGTTTCTACTGCAACCTCCTGTCAGCTATGAGTTAAAAAGCATTGAAGATTAGAAGGATGAAAGTCTTTATACAATACCAATTTGAAGAGGGATGGATAAGATACCTTACCATTTATACACCACTCCTGCTACTGCCGCAGAATATGCGGATCCCATACAATCTAAGAAATTATTTACAGGACTCATGATCTGGGATATTGATTGATTTGTATGTTTATTTCTAGGTCTTCTAAAATTTCTCACATTTACCCACCAAATATAGGGTCATCCTCTCGAATTGAGGTAACTGTTACTGAATTTGTCTGGTTGACCATTACTAGTGAGTAATCTGTTCGATTGGTGATCTATATTAAACATTGTGTAAAACTAAATTCCACTGAATTTACGCCAATTTCATGAACGGTCGTCATCTCAAAGAATGCCCGTGGCTAGAGCGACTATAGACACTTAAGTTCAAATCAGGAGTCAGATTGATAGTGGACATATGATCCATCACTGAACGGATCTTCAGGGTAAAGCCGGCTTTACCCAGAAGATCCGTTTAGATGAAAGCTAACTGAATTATTCTAGTTTATCGCTCTACTTAGCGCATTGAGCACTCGAAGTCCTTGTATTTTTACTCGATTTGTTTTTTTTTTCTTCTTTGGACTTAGAGCTTAACAACTGACGATTTTTTCGTCTTGTTTTAATGTTCTTGGTTCTTTCGTTTTTTATTTCCAATTTTCCTCGGGTACCGATTTCTTCTACTGCAAGTTGATTATCGGAGGTTTTTCCAAACGATTACTACCATATATATATATATATATATATATATATATATATATATACAAGTTTTATGTGTACGTATTGAGAGGTAGTGTGCAAAATAACGATGACTCACCCGGTACTGTGCTAATTTGGTACCATTGACACGTACTGATATCGTCATCGAAGAGTATTCGTATATATAATGAGCCACATATATCTTCAAGAAAGCTTTGTTCATTTTTTAGAAATTCATTTCAAACTTTACAAAATAATAATTAAAAAAGCGAGGATGGGAAAAATAAATTAAAAGAAATATCTGATGATACGTTGCGCTTAGTAGGACAAGAAATAAGCAAACCCTGAATTTAAAGATTAAAAATTTTACACAAAAAATATTGTGTTTCGGGAAATTTGCAGAAAACATAATTTTGGTTATAAATATGTAACATTTGTGAGGATAATATACGGATATCATTCTTAGGTGTTTACAAATTGTACACTGTCCAATTATTAAGGTTAAAAAAGAACAATTTTAAATTACAAAATTATACTTGGTTTAAAAGAAAATTGCGTACAATATAATACACGTTACTTATAGTACTTTCCGTCTTGCCGTCAATTTTGACGGCACGGGTAAACTAGTATATATATATATATATATATATATATGTATGTGTGTGTGTGTGTGCGTCTGTGTGTGTGTGTGTGCGTTTTGTGTGTGTATATATATATATATATATATATATATATATATATATATATATATATATATATATATGACTCGTGGAGGGGGTAAGTCACTAGTACTTCTGCAGGCAGATCCCAGTTAAGCCCTAAAGAATAAAATAAATATAAAAATGTTTTAACCATTGTTATTTAAGCGGCTTCTACTATTTTAATAATAGAGGCATACTTCTCCGAAGGCTAAGTGAACATGGAATGAAACTGAAATAAAATGAAAAGCTCGACATATATCACAACCTGGCAAGAAAAGCGGGAAAAGTTCAGAGTATGAAAATGGAAGTTATGTCGAACGCTGTGGGAGTGTTTGAGACGATTTCAAAGAGCGTGCCACACTGACTGTAGGAGCTGAGAATCTTAAGAATGTATTGAGATCATCCTGACCCCCAACATTACAAAGAAGAGGTAGAAAACTACAAACGTTTCTAAAACAGGGTGTCCACCCAAAATTGACACATTTTATGGTCTAATAACAGAGCCAATTATCGCTCAAATGATCTCAAAGGTGATTGTAGTGACTTATCGCAATAAGAATCTACTAGGAAGATGGATCAGCCGTCCCAGTGATAATGACAAAGAATGTTGAAATGATCACCACGTTCACTTTGCGATTATTTTTCTATGGAGCTATTCGAAAAGACAGGTCTATATTCCTCCCTCTTCTGGCGAGCCTAGAAGAAATTGAGCAGATAATTAATGAGGCGCTGGAATATGTTACGCAAGACATGCTACAACGTGTTTAGCAGGAGCTGGACTACCAGCTCGACGTGTGACGTGTCATGGGTGATGAGCATATTGAACATTTTTGAAGCTTTATAATAAGAAGCTTTGACTATCTTGTTCGAATTTATATAAATCAATATTTTGTTGTTTAAATTTATGCTTAACAAGAAATAATTTATTTAACCTTGCTTGCATAAGGACACCACGTTGAAACAGTGGTTCCCGTATGATCACCGAAATAAAGAAACGTCTAGCCTCCTCAGCACGTAGATGGCCGTCCGCTTGGGGAATACCAGCTGATGTAAGTGTGGATGTCTGTGTGGTGTATTGGATATTGGCTCGGAATTGTTTATCGGAGAGCCGAGGTCCTATTCCAGTTGAATTCGTTATGACCATTTACGCGCAAATACGCCTGTGAAACGTATGAATCCATCGTTCCTTCTCCTAACTACGGGTTAATTAGTGAAATTTGTATTACTAAAACGATTATCATCTCCAAAAATAAAATTGTGTACGCTATATTTAAATATTGGTATTAAATAGCTCATATAGGTTCATATGCTGCTAAACAAAAAAATTAACACAAGCCGGGCAGGAAGTTCTTAAGATATCCACATGTTAAATGATGCTATTTTGTGGGGAGACCTAGTATTTCTGTAATTTAATCTCTGGTGTAACCCACCCGTTACTGTTGTCATCTATATAGGGTTGGAATTGCAGACGCGGAGAAGTTTAAATACGTGAACATGGAAATCCTCAAAACGAAAACACTATAATACCAAACTATAATGTCGCCGAGAGTGTTTTTCTACTACTGTTCACTCAATAGTAAGTCAAAGCCACTCAAAATAGAGTATTATAAAATGAGTGACTTCATAT
Source organism: Acanthosepion pharaonis (assembly GCA_903632075.3). Taxonomy (NCBI): domain Eukaryota; kingdom Metazoa; phylum Mollusca; class Cephalopoda; order Sepiida; family Sepiidae; genus Acanthosepion; species Acanthosepion pharaonis. The sequence continues at coordinate 1,147,088 of CAHIKZ030000067.1, forward strand.
AAAGAGGAGATAGAAATTGAAGATATTGATGATATGGACGATAGATAATGGTTGATCGTTTACATTGAAAAGTTAAAAGTATAACTTTCGCAAAGTGTCCACGGGATTGTGTATCCCACAAAGCTGTGTTTCCTAGAAAATAATTATTTTCTGTTGAACTTTCTCTGCGGAGAGAACCTTTGTCGTAAAGGTTTGAATTACTTGAACTAAAGAATGAAACTCATCCGGGGATTTGCCATGTAAATAGCGATATAATAGAAACCGGCTTAGAAAGTAACCACGGTAAGAAAGGCTCAGCCGGTCAGAAAACAATTAATCACCCAAAAGGCCGCCCGAACGACTTCGGACTCTGTGCCTTCTCAGATATGACGTTATTGCTCCATTTTTGGTTTAATCTGACAATTGAAAGGATTAAAGGGTGCGGCAAAAGTATTACCCTTTCTTGTTAACGTGTATTAAACAAAAAGAGATTACAGTAGTTTAAGAATTTTCACATCAAAAGAATACGATTTTTATGATTAAAACACTATTTACCAACTTCATTATGATCCATTCATGTTCAATACACCACTGAACAATTCTTCAAAAATTGAAGGAGTCAGTACGTTCTGAAGCAGTAAAGTCAGCAGAATATTTTTCCAGCATTTTGGAATGGATTGTATATACGAGTCCATCGTAGTTATTGAGTGAACTTCATTCCTAACAGATATTCCATGCAAAGCGTTTCTTCAGAAGCAGACGTTTATCGTCTGTGGAAAAATCTCCGGATATTATACATGATTATGAATCTTTATAGCCTTTTTTCAGATATTAAAGATATAAGCAGATTTCCCCCCCACTGGCCTTTTTGAACAAGGTGCCACTTATTAGTGTCTCTAGAATAACCCTGGAATGTTAATATCGCGTTGCATTTTCACTAGAAATATTTCTTTGGCAAACACTCAAATATAATATATAGAACAGGTTTGGCGCAACTAGATATTTCTCACGATGTCATTTAAAACAGAGAGACATGGAGAAATAGTAAGAATTTATGATATTTTATATTAATTTCTCGTATTGTTGTTAATCCATATTTACATTCTCTTATAGAAGATTCAACGTTTCTTAGTAAATGTTGAATAACAATCAACCTGTTGAATCATTTACAAGATGGCGTGCATTTATTTTTCATAGAGAAAGAGGGATATTTCTGAGGTTGAAATCGCAAGTAACCCATCTATCATCCTTTATTCAGTGCGTGTTTTACCCCCTACAACAAGCGAAATAAAAATAATAACACATCAAAAAAATGTGAATAAATTATTTTTTCCAAATGATCCCCGCCAGGTACTCCAACGAATGCTTCGAGAAGATGTCGTTCGGCGTCCTACGCCTGTTGAGGCTCACGGATCCATCATATTGAAACACCGGTTTCTGTACGATAATCGAAGTTAAGCAAATTCGAACCTGTTCATGCCTAGATGGGTAAACGTTTGGGAATGTTAGGTAGTGTAAGTATGGATGTGTGGGTTCTGTAATGGATAGCAGCTTTGGAAGTTAAATTGGTGGGCTGAGTTCTAATTCCAGTTGAGTCCGTTATATGCACTTTCTTGCAAATAGCCTTGTAAAAGATATGTATACACCTCTTCTCCCACGAGTTATTGGTTAATTAGTAAGTCTTTCTCCCTAAAACACTTACTACCTTAAAAAAATACATACAAAAATGTTGGCGTTCAATAACACCTAGAGGCTGATATACAACGAAACACAACAGCCAATAAACAAACCAACACCTTCTGGTTTGATCTATTTTTGATGGTAATACAACCCTGAACACAAATGAATATGTCGATTGAATTTAATCAGAAACAATTAGAAAAAGAATCCTCAAAAATGTTGAAATATGTGTCGGCTTTACTATCAAGGATGGGTGACTTGACTTTGGGCAATGGCTATCGAGTGTTAACCTTTTCTATTGAGAAGTTTTCAAGTTGGCCCACACAAGAGAAAAGAAGAAGAACAGTTATAATGAAATGATATTCATTTGTACGGCAAAGGTTAATTGCCCATTATTGGTACAGATATCGCTGGCTTATATAGTGAAGAGGAAATACACCAATAGAAGCATCTTGTTAATGTCTTGCTGAACAGGGCTAAAATATTTGGGACGTAAATTAGGTAACAGCCGTAGAAATCCATAACACAATCGAGAATGCTGTAGGTTACGTACAAAGGGAGAAAAGTATGAACCTCTCAAGACATGTAAACGAGAAATCAGACATACCGAACTGTTTCGATTCTGAGAACTGAGATCAATATGGAATATAGAGGTTAAAGTTACGCCTATGATAGTAGGAGTTGAAAAAATACGTGAATCTTGTGTAGATTATTTGGAAATTGCAGGAAGCTTTGAAACTGAACAATCCGTAGTGATGCTGAGATGAAGAATTGCCGATGTGGGCAGACGGGCTCTTAATCAATATTTGACAATTATATTCAGTCAATATGGGACAAACAAATACAAAAAAACATGAACTACAAAATACAACTACTACTAGAAGTATTAATAATAATAATAATAATAATAATAATAATAATAATAATAATAAAGAAGAAGAAGAAGAAGAAGAAGAAGAAGGTTATGGAGAATAAAAATAACCTTATAAATTATTGCATTTGTGCTTAACGTTTTTGTGACGTATTCACTGAATCAGTTGATCAGGATTCAGAAGAGGCTTCTTTCGGAATTTCGAAAGGCGAGGGAATGAACAAGATTGAGCGTAATCCGTGAAAGATTAATGGCAAGTTAGTCCCTTAGAAGTAATGAAAAAATATAATGATAAAAAGAACAAATGCACACGCATAAACCCACGTACACACACACTCAGGCATAATATATATATATATATATATATATATATATATATATATATATATATATATATATATACTAGTAGAGCCAACGTTGCCAGGGATGTAACAATGAGATAGATCAAGTATCGACCATCATAAAGACTGCTGAAAAATAAAATTGACAAAGATTATTGTTTAAGGTTGACGGACACGCATGTCTTAATTAGTTTTTTTTTGTTTTTTTTACGAATTGGTCAAACCCCAAATCAAACAAAAACATTGTTTTCAATCGTTATGAGTCTACTGATTGCATAGAATTTTATTATAAACAATTGTCTTGTAAATGGAATTTTTAAAGCATTCTGAATCTAAAAATAAAGAAAAAAGTGTGCAAGACAATAAGAAACACAACCTGCCAAAAAAAAGTGAAGTTTTGTGGAAATCGGTTGAAAAATGTAGGAAATCCGATCCCATATATAAACGAACACACACACGCACACACACACACACACACACAAACAACTTGAAAGTTTTATAATAAGTATAACTCGATATGAGTTGTCCCCGTTTCATTCTGGTGACAGAATCGTGTTTTCAAATTGATTTCGTGCAAAAACAATTGTGTTTTTCCAATTTTTGGCGCTGTCAGAACCACCGCAAGGTAATTTTACGTAGTCCTGTGAACTTTTTTTGAAATCAGTTGAAAAAATGTAGGAAATACGATCCAATATATAAACGTACGGACACACACACACACACACACACACACACACAATCTGCGTTTTATAATAAGTAAAAGATATATATATATATATATATATATATATATATATATATATATGTGTGTGTGTGTGTGTGTGTGTGTGTGTGTGTGTGTGTGTGTGCCTGTGTGTGTTGATGAAATTCTAAGACAAAATTGAAAAAGTTTATTTGTGACGCGTTCCATCAGTTACGAAATCGTCAGACTCGGATGAAATTCGTCTTACCATTTCCACGATACCGTTCTGATATCGTTATCTCAAATATATAATATATATATATATATATATATATATATATACATTAGCGGCATGGCTCAGCGTTGTCCGTGCTTGATTCAAAAATCGTACGACTCATACAGCAATCGCTATCACTTGACTTTTCCGTGCTGATGTTGCTACATGCCTTACTTCTTGCCTATCTCACACTGCGATTTTTTTCTAAGCTCTATACTAAACATTAAATCTGTTACGAAAAAAGAACTAAACAAAATGAACACAAAACGATCAGCTTTAAAAATAAGGACTCGTAACTGGAAAAACCGAATGAAAAAAGAATGTTAACAGCAATCCTTTTTCACACCCAAAATAGATATGCGGAATCAGAATCAACGTTGAGATTAAGCAAGCGAATGGGCCAATTGGTGTAAAGTGCCATGCAGATTTAATTTTTTCCCACTTGTGACGAATTCAGCTACCGATTTTTTTCATGCTAGCATGCTAGTTAATATTCGTGTCAGTCAGCTGTTGGCTCTCACGCTGGCCAATATAATCTTCCTACCTATTCGTGGCAGCCAGCTATAGACTCTCTCGGGACAGTAGAAATTGGCCACAAACTACATGTAAAGTACCACAGAAGCATGAAAAAAATCGATTTTTTCACTATCGATAGGAGTTGGGAAATGCAAAGTCGGGCTTGGCCTTCCTGCTAACTTGGAGCATGTGCATGTAAATTTTAGTGCAAATCCGTCGAAAATTGCGGCCGTGCATTCGTTACATATTTGGTTGGATAGATGTGAGTTTATGGAGTTTTGTGACCCTGGGTTCACGCTCGAAAGACGATCGCGAAAGCGTGAAACCCAGGGTCACAAATTCATATCTATCCAAATATATATATATATATATATATATATATATATATATATATATATATATATATATATATGTAGCAGACAGACAAGTAAGAGAAGTAAGAGAAAGAAAGAACGAGACAACGTCGATGAATGGGTATAGACGATTTTGTTGCTATGTTATCAAGAGACAATGACTGAAACTAATGCAAATATGTATGCATTCATAATACTTCTTCTAAATATTTAAAGGAAGCCAATGTCATAATAAGAACGAGAGAGACATTTAGAAGTCAGCAACACACACGCACACACCCATATATATATATATATATATATATATATATATATATATATATATATATATATATATATATTCTCAGATGGAATGTATCTGTAGTAGAGACAAAATGAATTTAAAAAAAAGATGTAGTAATATACTCATGCTCACCTCTATAAACACGTGCAGCATAATATCCTATATTGCCTTTATAAAAATCCCTTAGCGTCGGCTAAGTATACTTCTTTTCTCTTGTCTCTTTACACACACACACATATATATATATATATATATATATATATATATATATATATATATATATATATATGAATTAACATACATAAATATATGGCTCTACATATATGTGTGCGCTTCTTTCTTTCACGTGGTAACGTACGACGTCATCAAACCACATTACGATAAACCACCTGCGTCTGCTATACCTCGACCTGTATCGTTGCATAGCAATTTTTTATATATAAACAAAACAGAATGTCAGCATTTATGGTGAATATCCCTGTTGTAATGTCTTTATAACCACTCTGATGATGTCTCCCATGAGCCGAAAGCTTAGATCGGCGACCAATATAATAATAAAATAGCCAAATGTTGTTCAGTTTTAGTTTTTTATTATCTCTTGTAACTAATGTCATTATACAACGCTCGGAAAGGCTCATAATCAAACATAACAGACATTCATTGTCTGTTATATTTAAGAAAAAAAAATATTGTTATATATATATATATGTTTGAGTGTTTTTACAATTGAAATCTATAACTTGACTGGCTGAATGTTGACTTATTTTTATATTTCTAAACCATAGTATATTTATAGAAAACTGTGTGGATATTATCAAAAAGCAAGAAAAACATCATTGGAAATAAAAGAGGTGATCAAAGTGCAGGAAAGAATCAGTTGCAGTAGATTAGAGTTTAGTACGGTAGTGACATCAGAGAAGCTGTTAGGAACGTAGATATTCAGACAATGAATGTACATAGGAAAAAAAATAAAGAGTAAGGCACCAGCTGCGAAAAGTATATATAAAAAAGGATTTAATGTTATTTTTTATTTTTGGTTTTTTGGTTTTTTTTTTTTTTTACAATGGCTGTGGAAAACAAAACAGATTACGAAAAAAATTCCCAACATCGAATTAGAAATTTAGACTTTCCGAAAGAATGATCACAACAAACAAGAGTTCCACAACAGATTAACAGCGATCGAACAGATACGGGGGCAAATCTTACAATATTAATGACATGTATATTCTATCTATGATTTATGAACCTGAGAATTTGCAAGTATATCACTATGCCGCTAAGAAAAATATTATAAATAGAAAGTCTCATGTGTAAATTTCTCCAGATGATATGACAATGCTTTTCGATGCTAATATTCGGGAATCCATTTTTATTCACCAGTAAACCTGAGCTGTAAATAAATTGCTTGGAATAAAAATAATTTAAACTGACGGATGTGGGCTTTAATACTCAACAATCCATGATCTTACACTGAAAACTGAGAATAGAAGTTACTCTCTTTCTCTTTCTCTCTCTCTCTCTCTCTCTCTCTCACACACACACACACACACACACACACACACACACACACACACACACACACATATATATATATATATATATATATATATATATATATATACATATATATATATATATACAGATACATATATCTATATCTCTGCATTTCTGAAATGAAGCATGCCAACTATTTACGCTATTTACATTATTCGGACCTTTGACCTCCTCTTTATTATCATATTCACGCTGTTTCAGCCGCTGTACGCTCCGGCCTTCTTCAGATGAACTAGATTAGGTAAAGGTTTTGGTTCGAAATTCCAAAGCATGTTACCGAAAAGAGTGCCGAGCGTACAACGATCGAAAACCATGTGACAATACAGATGAGACAATCAGAACACACACACACACACACACACACACACACACACACACACATATATATATATATATATATATATATATATATATATATATATATATAACAAACAAACTTTACTTTGAAAATGTTATTTTGGGGATTCGTAAAGATTAATGTTTGATATAATTTTGAATGTCTATAGACTGTCGACAAATAATTTAATTTGATGTTTGTTAGTAATTTAATTTTTTTTAAATTTTGGGGATTTTCTATGAAATAGTCGATTAGAAAAATATTCATAGAAAGTACAAAATTTTATTTTAAAATATAAGTTTACTTCTAGTAATCTTTTTTTTAAAAACTTATAAAAGAAAAAAATACTGATTATTAAGTTGACATCTCTATCCGATCGAATTTTGTTCATGAATTTAACTCGTAACTGTTTCTAGATAGGTAATCTCTTTTACTTAAATTTTATTTAAGTTAGTATGGGGCAATATTTGAAGGTAATATTAAAGATCTTGCTCTGTCATATACTGTATACACACCCATGCAAATATCACATATACACACGTTAAATTATTTGAAGACAGTCTAGATACATTCAAATTTATATCAAACGTTAATCTTTATGAACCGCCAAAATAACACTTTCAAAGTAAAGCAAAATAACAGCCTCTGTTTCTAGCTTTTTTTACAAAGATAATTAGTGATATATTCTTTTCTCTTCTCTCTTAACTTCCTTCTCTCTTTTTCTCTCTGAATTTTTTCTTCTCTACCCCTTCGATTTCAATATATAACCCCCGTTAAGTTAACCGTTTTAATGTGTCAATATCTGCTAACTCCTTATGTCTTCTTTCTCTCCCCTCCTTTCTCATTTAATTTTATATATTTTAATACGGCCCTGTCAAAAAAATGTGTAAATTTTTTTTCATTCTTGTTTGGAACTAAAAGCCTGATGATTCTGATCTTTTGGCTGTATTAATTTATTACATGGAACCTTAAAAGTGGTCTGATTTTATTTAAATTATTTGCTCTGGATTTACCTGGTTTTATTCTCCTTAGGTTTTTCATAAAGTTTTTCTATACTATATATATATATATATATATATATATATATATATATATATATATATATATAGATAGATAGATAGATAGATAGATAAGTGCAAGGTTGATGCAGACTGAATAAAATTCATGATTAACAAAAAACAAATATTATTAATATAGTTCTCAATGCCTAGTAGTGCAAAAAATATTTATTCAAAAATTATAACATATGCACGTTGTAAATCACTACAGAATTTGCAGTTTTGTTTCAACACTACTGGTGTCTTATCAAGTGATTGTGTTGATTGCGAAATAAAGGATTTTAATAGTTCAAAATACAACCAAAACCCTCAGAAGGGGAAATATTTTTATGTAACCTATGATGACCAATCAGATGGTACATGGTAATTCAAAATATATTCTAAGTACAATCTATTAGAGCATTAAAATTAAGATTCTATTAAATGAGAAATCATTAATACAAATATTTTTCTTTTATTTCACAGTTAAATTTAAAATTATAAATTAAAAATCACAAATGTCAAATTCTAAAATTAACGAAACATCAAGTTTAATATTATTACAAAATTATTCAGAAATGAAACTAGGAGAAAACATATACTTTCCTGTTCTTAACGTAGTGGCAATTTTATCAGTTAAGTTTGATGCTGATGTAAGAATGTTTCTACGATTGCTACACATATTTGATACAGGGAAGTCTGAATTCAAATAAGGAGACTGATAAGAAAGGGAATTTTCAAATGTAAGGACAAAAATGTTTCACATCCTAATACGTAATTATGTATAAATAATCAAATATATGAGCACGCAAATATAAGCACGGATATTCACAGAGGAAATAGAAGAAGAAAAATTTAGAAAAAAGAAAAATAAAGAATAAGAATAAAATGGAGAATAAATACAAACATATCTATAATCACGCAAAATAAAATTGTCAGTCACATGTATATACAGATAAAAGCATATGTGATGTTATAACATGCATATGTTATAATTTTGAATACATACATACATATATATATATATATATATATATATATATATATATATATATATATATATATATAATTGAAAAGAATGAATGATTGTGAAACCTAATGGAAACCCATGTCGTCAAATATGCACAATCTTTCCCTCTTTGATTAATATATTGCAAGATGCTAATCAGTGAAATCATACAATATATTGAAAAAGGTACATTCACGGATGTTATAAGAAGAACATCATACACTCTAAGAAAACGTGTTCCGAATGTGTTAGTTTAGTTCAGACGAGGTACAGACATAAGGCTTTATAAATTTCAAAGAAAAGAAATTCCTACTATATACATTTATGAAAATGAAAACTTCTAAGGCAGAGATAGAGAGAGAGAGAGAGAGAGAGAGAAAGAGAGAGAGAAAGAAAGAGAGAGAGAGAGATAATTTACTCCAGAATTGCGCATCCAACTATAATGCATATGAAACATTATCTGCATTCATTGTGCTATTTACGTCTATAGCGTCCAGGTGGATTTCTTTGGATAGCACAATGAAATCCATTATACAAGCGTAATGATATCTTAGTTAGTAACGCCTGTGAAATCTACATGGTTAATAATAATAACCGTACTACTACTACTAATTATAATAATAATAATAATAATAATAATAATAACAATATTAATGATGGCAATAATAATAAAAAGAAGAATAAATATGTCAAACGATTGCGAAGAAGAAGAAGAAGAAGAAGAAGAAGAAGAAGAAGAAGATATTTAGTCGTAAAAGAGAAGATAACATATCGTAATCTGGATTCCGATGTTCTGAAAGTGAAAGATAAATATGTTGTCCTTATTAGGATCTTGAGGATGTTCCGGAACATGAATATGGCAATCGAACCAATAGTCATCGAATTGTTGGGCACGATGACGAAAAAGAACAATCTAGAACATATATTTATTTAAAAAAAAAAAAAAACGTATGAATTCCATCGGAGAGTGCAAGAATAGTCAACACTTAACATAATTTTACATATTGCATACGCCACGGTTTGCCTCTCGTGTGAACACGGAAAAAATATTATTATTATTATTATTATTATCATTATTATTATTAACAATAATAATAAGAAGAAGAAGAAGAAAAGAAGAAGAAAACATTTTGTGAAGCAAAATTAAAACAAGTTTCGCTCAATAATATTAACAGTAATAACAATAAAATTTTATTATTTCGAAATCCAGTTTCTCTTATAAATATCCTAAAGTAATTGAACATTTTAACCATTTAATATAAAAGAGTAGGGCCAATATCTACACAGAAAACATGCAACATTTACGTATCCATGAATATCTATAAAAACAAAAAAAAAACTATCAAAATGCAAGGATCTTGTAGTGCAAATCTCAAAACTGTGGAAAATGGGGACATTAAATTTGGAGTTGTAGTTGGAGCTATCGGACTTATTGGAAAATGATCCAATTGATTCCTCCTAGTCCACGCTTTAAAGAAATACAAAACGATTGTACCCACAAGTCCAGCATACATATTACGAAGAACTTTATCTATGTAAAATGCGTGTGATTATATATCTATCTATCTATATATATATATATATATATAGATAGATATATGAAATAATCAGTGGAAAATTTCAGGAGGCTATTCCTGACATTAGGTCTCTTGTTGGTACCCGGGAGGAAATGAGTATACAGCAGAAATCCAAGAAAATAATAATAATATTAGGAAAAAGACGACGACGAAGATGATAATGATGATGGTAATGAAGGATGCGCTGAGTCAGAAAATATGTCTTATTTCTAATATTAATAATAATTTTATTTTCTCCTTAATATGTATTGGATAATATACACGAAAAATCCTGGTGATCTTCCTATTTCAGATAGACAGATTTATTGAATGTTACATGCATAATAACATATTTTCAGGAGTGTCTTTTAATAGCGATCGCATGCATTGAAAATCACGACTTATCAAGTGAAGAAATTGAACAAATTGTGAATCTCCTCAGAGTTTAGAGTACATGTTAAAAGAATATGGAATGGACCTGACAAGTTTGGGTCAGGGGTCATTGGAGCACTAGGGTCGATTCCTGGAAATGTCCAGAAACACATTGATAGCAGTGAAATCGCACCTAACAGCGTTGCAAAAAGCAGCTATATAATACACGGCAAATATCCCGAAGAAAGTGCTTGCTGTTTGAGATAGTGAGACTTTACAGTGAGTCACTTAAAATTATTTCTGTTGTTTGACAACAATGGTGCCAAATTTTCAATCATTCTAATACTACTACTACTACTACGGATGTTGCTGCTGATGGTGCTGATGCTGGTATTACAACTAACACTAGTACTACTGTGTAAATTGCCGGCGTCCTTACTGATTTCGCCAAGCTGTGATAACACAGGTAGGATGAAGCAGAGGAAGCACCATCGCAGAATGCGTGTTGATATAACTTAAACATATTTCAATGAATATGTACAAATACAAAGACAGAAACAATTATACATGGACAGAAATCGTAATTCACACGGAGTTGGAATATTGAGAGTGGATAATTCAAAAGAGTATTGTATACTGTATGCGATGGATATCTTGAAATACTAAAGAGTAAATATTTTCAATAAAATTGCCATTGGCTCAAACTACGGCCTTCATACGGTCTCCTTGTTTAAGTTGATGAACGATAAGGGTGAGTTTGCCTAGCTGCCGTACCTTCGTAATCACTATTAGTCTAATTCAACTTTTTCCGAATCTTCTGTACCCTTCTGAAATGTTGATACTGGAGCCTCCAGTAAGAATTCCAAGCAGTACAGTATGTCATTTCTAAATTTCTGCTGGCGTGATTTGTGAGATTGTATTCATTTTCTCACAAGTGTCGCCCAACTGAGCCTACGGTAATGGGCAGTCGACTAAATAAAAAAAACAAACAAACAAACAACAAATGGCACGAGCGAAAGTAAAAATATAAATTGGTGACAATTTACGCATCGCACCCTGTATGTAAACTAGAATTTCCTCTGTAGAATAAAAGCTATCATATTTCCCGGGAATTTTATAAGTTCTATGCTAACAGTTTTTTTTCGCACTTCTCTGTTGTGAAAATCTCTCCCGGCTTTTTGTTTCCCAGACAGCTTTGATCAAAAAATAAATTAAATGGAATGTCGATCATTACCTTCTGTATTCTTTATTCCTTTTTTTTTTATTGTTTTACACTCAGTAACACCTTGTGTCTTATTGGCTTTATTGCCTTGCCTGGTGTTAAAAGATTAAGAGAATAAAATAAATGCCTCATGGAATCGAGACCAGAATAGGATCGTCAACCTTCAAACAAAATGGTCCAGTGCCAGATATCAGTTGCCTCGGTAAATCAGGTTGCCCTCCATGTTCGGGGCAAACACGAAGTAGCCGCCAGCTGACAAAGGTTGCTTAAAAATATAATTTCAGCGGTGCACAAAACTGCTGGAGTCAGTTGTAGAGTCACCACATTAACGTCGTATGTATTTTCCTTAATTCAGCCTGGGTACATTCAGGTTTTGTCGCTGAAGTCCCACCATTCAACCGTCGACGTTTCTGCTGTAACATTCTTGCCTTCGAGGCCACCAACATTTTTTTAATAAGATTGTCCCTTTCTTTCGAATATACCGCGTTGAATTTGACTAAACTCGAACACGATATAAGGAAAGTTGATTCCTTCAAACGCACTTACTGCATATGCCTCTTTTAAAAGTGTAATCGTCATTCAAGCATTGTACGTATTTGATCAACGCAAACATATTTTTTTTTATTCCGAAAGATTTAGAGGTTCTTCAAGCCGAATAGAGTTATTTCAAATGTGACAAGAAGAAAAATATAAGCTTTTTAGAAGCTATGGGAATTTTGTTGGATCTCGCAAAGGAAGTCGAATGAACTCACACGAGATTTACTTAAAGGAATGTAATCTGTTGCCAGTAAGACGAGATAAATCATCGTTTCTTTTAACGGGAAAATAAAGTTTTTTTTGTAATATTGAATACTGTAGGTCGACCTCCATGTTGCCACCTTGTCAAACGTTATAACAATTATTAAGAACATTCATATTTCAATTGTATTTATAAATATCGCGAATCTTATAATTTTCCTGATTAAACGAAGAATCTGGAATAGCAGGAGATATCTTTACAAATAATTTTAATACTATCCACCAAATGCAAGGCGCAAGAGCCACGCAAGTTGGAGGGTTACTGTGTCGTGTTGCAGTTCATTTAGTTACATAGGGAAAATAACGATTAAACCTAAAATTTTGATATTGGACGTATGAACCAGTGGGTGTATGTTAGAGCAGAGATGAGCTGCTAGTTTCTGATCATCCAAATATACAGGAAACTTAGGTTAAGACTGAGGATAGAACCCCGAGGAACGCCGGCATTGATAGCATGAACTTCCCGTAAATGGCTTTTAAAGATCTTACCTGTTAGGAGGTACTTGGATATCGTTAAAGCCCTGGTGGGACGAAAGACTGTAGTTCGTCAGAATAGTTATTCCCTGCCGAGACCGTCTGACCAAGCCAGCAGGGTTTCATTTATCAGAGAAAAAACGCAACTCGACATTGCGAGTTGTATAGATGCTAGGACGACTGAAGATGGCTCCTTCCTAAAAGGGAGTTTTCGATAGTCGCGTCGGCCTGCAAACTGAGAGCGGTTTTAACATGAAGGACCTGGAGGAAATGCCTCCGCTCCCAGACGCACGGGGAGAATCGTCGCGCTGAAGCACATATATAGAGATGCTGAGTGAAAATCGGTGTATGTGACCGCGAAAAACTAAAGAATGACAGGAAACAGCGACAACAGTATGAATAACGGTGACTTTTTTTCAGATACACGCCCTGTTACTTGATGCCTAACTGGAGGGAACAGAGTTGACTCTAAAAAAATACAAGGCAACTACGATTCGTACCCGTATCTGTCATTCCGAACCACTATCTATTAGAGAACGCGTACCTCCTCTCAAAGGAAAGACCTTGATACCTATTATTTCCCTAACACTCTTTTAAGTTCAGTCGACTGTTTGTCATTTGGCAGCATCACCCCTAACCTGAAACAGTCTAATTTGGTGCCTTGAAAGTATGATCCACCCATATTTCACCATATCAATTATTTATGTTTCTTCTCTTAGTTAACTTTCGGCTTGTTCTATTTTGTTTATTTCTTTGTTCTGCAAGAATTATTTATTCTGTGACTATTGTTATTATTATTGCTATTATTGTTATTATTATTATTATTGCATGTATTCGTCTGTATATTATCTCGTATCTCAGCAAAGTCAAGCGACATCCTGTCTACGCAATTCGACTGCAACCATTTCAATAATTTAGTTGATATTAGTTATGACGTTGCCTGGATAGTTTCAATTTTCTTTATCTAGCTACCAGTTACTACAATCGCTTCAAAAGGTAGTTTAAGGCTCTTTAGTAATTATCTGCAGTTCTTGCCTTCAGGTTTCACCATTTCTTCCCTGATATTATTCTGTTTTCTTTTAATAATAATAATAATAATAATAATAATAATAATAACCTCTTTTCTATTTTCCTGCATCTTGTGCATTTCCCATCACTTTAGAATAAATGTAAAGTCTCTACAAAACTAGAGAATATTTCTCAGCCACTTTACAAATTCTGAAGCCTCCGTGCTTTACAAATTTCAAACTTCAGTTTCTCTATTCCTAAAGGAGAGAGTTTCTAGATGAATGATAACTGAGGAAATTATTATTGAAACCCTTCTTAATTCCTTGTTTTGTAGATTCTTAATGATGTCCTGATGCGTTTTTGTTTCTTTCTTCTATTGTCTTTTGATGTCAACAAATTGCTTTCCTGCATGTAACATATATCATACGGTAGATTTTTATCAAAAGAGTTTCTTTTTCTTTTTGGCTATGCGAATTGTTTACATGAGTGCAGAAAGGAATTAATCCAAATTCGCTGTAATAATTGCATATTACTTCTGCTCTAATATGGTATTTTGAATTGCCATCGGGGAAAACTAAAATTGTAAACTGATGCCAGCTTCAAAATGTAATTATTACCTATAAATAAACCTACTAATAGATGATTATATATAAAAAAAACTTATAGAAAATACCAAAGGGAATAATTTATTTGAAATGGCTTCCATTAGTTTTAAAAAGCATTCTCAATATGACCTCGAAAATTTACTCACATCTTAACCAGGAGTTCGCATATATCTTGCTCACTACTGCGTATTGACAGTTTTAAGATTATTGAGGTTGGTTGTGGATGTTTTGTTGCATAATACTCCCACAGATAGCAATGGAGATTGTAACACTCCCGTTTGGAAGAGGGAAAGATATTACATTTGCAGCATTTATTAACTTTTTTTTTCTGTGTTGCTGGATGCAACATCTTGGATTCACTCAGTTCCATGCATTTGATAGGCTTGAGCCATGACAAAACAGTATACATAAATAATCTGTAAAAATACTATCACTTACCATTTGCCTTCTGAAGGAAAGAAGGCAGATTTATTTTATTTTTTCAGAGGTCACGATATCCAAGACAAAGTTTTAACTTGATGTCTGTTTCTGACAGTTCTCTTGATATCAAATTATTATATCTGCGAGGTACACACATTTTTGAGATTTCTATTTCAATGTCCGTTTATTTTGATAGCCTTTTGAATATCTTCAAATATACATTGCAGTCTTCAGGGACAATAAAGAAACAATGTTTTTGTTTGGGGCCTCTGCTATCAATTCCTGGGCGATTGGCTTTGATTGTTTTGTGTGTGTATATTATATAGTCCCATGAACTATGTTTGGGTGGTGTTCATACCAATTTCTTTTAGTTTTCTTTCATTAGAAGTTGCAGATATTCTAGTGCATATATTTGCCCACTCTGTCATGCCGGGTTTTATATTCAGTGTGTGCCAATACCGTGCAATCGGATACAAGATGATCAATTGTTTCTTTATCACAGAATCTGTATTTTGGGATAAAAACAATATTTTAGTATGTGCGCTTGATAATTTCTGGTTAACAAATATTTGTCCTCTACAGCAAGGATAAAACCTTCGGTTTCAGGTTTTAACCCTGCACTAGGTAGCAATTGATGGGTACGAGGTTTGTCTACCTCAGTTTGTTTACCGCTGTTTCTGGTCGATTGTATTTGTTTTTGCTTTCTTTTGTAAGCAATTTAAGAATTTTCTTCTTCTTCTTTGTATTATCATTATCATTATTATTATTGAGTGATAGCGCAGAACTTTCCACCAACAAATCTAAACTATGGTAAATATATACAAAACGCAATTACAAGTAAGTAATAGGGGTAATCTAGGTAGATGAATCTCAGGAAATTATGAGTCATATGCTGAATCGCTTTGATAATGATGGTGCATAACTTTACAGGTGTGATCCAGTTGTAAATGTCTCCAGATCGGGTAAAATATTACGCTCAATCTCGGTACCTACATTTTAATCCCAAGTACGTTTCGATTTCTCTACACAAAGACATGGTGTCCCCCGACTTCTCACGCCCATGAACGTATAAGCTTCAACCATTATGTGACTTACCAAATTTTTAGGGTCAGGTAAAGGACAATCAATCAGGTAACGAAATATTTACTGTGATCTAACTTAATTTGGAAATCTCGTGGCTACTCTTCCAGGGCGCGAAAAATTTCACCTTCATTCCCATTTTTCGGCGGCCCTCAAAAAGATCCAGATTCATATCCAGGACTTGATTTGCTTTTATTTTTAGTCTGTGGCCCAGAGAGACTGAAGTTACTATAATTGCTAATCTATTCGTTTCACACAAATGATACCATTCACCTGAATATCCCTAAACTATCTACAATATTAAGCGTTATGTAGTTGTGTTCTGCGGCTGACATCGAAAAATAAAAGTTGATTCACGAAATGACATCCGCTTTTGTTTCATTTTAGAGTAAAATAAAATCAGATTTTGCTGAGGTCACTTAAATTTATTTTGAAAGAACTCCTGTCCTTGCATTCAGCATACTTCTGCGACACTGGATTCTCAACCAGTATCAATTTAGACAAAATAAAACGGATATACATTCTCAGTTGTGTATGACATTAACTTCAATTTAATCAAGACCAGATGACAAAGAAAAAATAGGTTCCGCATTTTTTTTATTAGTAGATTGAGTCAAATGCAATTTCCTTTTTGGAGGACAGATTTTAATATCGAGTAGATGAATCATGCGGAATAATTGAGAACACATCTAGAATAAGAGAAAATGCTTTAATTTTGCACAGCAAGTGTAACGAACACTGATGTAGTCCATCAGAACGCTTATGCGCATGCCAAAAGAATAACAGGGGAAAAACATTTGGAAGTCGATTGTTCTAGTCTGCAACATCCGCCATATTTATATGACCTTGTACCAAGGGACGATTACATTTTACGATCGCTTTTACGAAACACTTTTATGAGGAAAATCATTCACTAATGTAAGCCAGGTTCGAGAGTTTTCAAAAGGTTTTTTTTTCACATCACAACCTGTCGAATTTCATCAGATAGTATCGAAAAGTTCCTGAAATATTTTCACAAGTCTCTCCAAAAACTTGTCAATATATAGTTGAATAACATCGTGTTGCATTTTATCTTTAAGTATATATCCTCACTATTTCTTTTGCTGCCCACCCTTATCCGAGGATTTCAATCAGTTTGGGCAACAAGTCAATCCCTATTTCAGGCGTCTTCTCAGACATATTTGCGTTTGTTCAAGACCCACAGAGCGCATTGTGCTTTATACTGCAACTATGCTGAGCAGTCATTAGTTACAATTTCTGGGAGAGAGCCCATTATTTGACGGGATCAACAGTCTAAACAAGACCAGTCCGCTGAAATCCTCACTCACGATGACTTGCGTCTTTGTTCTAGCTCAACCATCGATGACTCCCAAATATTTCCGTCTACCTAATTTCATTCAAACGTCTTACGTCAATCCGTGGTATTGTTTCAGTCACTTTCCTAATGTCCGGCATGCTAGGATCACCTCCACAGGCCGATAGTATCAATAACCTTCCTGACAAATCGACCTTGGTGAGAGTTGACTCAGTGTATTATGTTCGGAAAACGAAATCCCCTGTATATATAATATAGGAAATTATTTATTAACCAAACTAATAGTTATATGGTTTAATTTGTTATTGCATTCAGTCTATCTTACAAATTGTATTGGTTCAGACATTACATTTTGGGTTTGTACTATTACGCGAGATATTAGCTTAGTAGTTGCGTGGATGAAGGATTTTGTCCTGTGCAGAAAGAATATACATCAGTGTAACTACTCATACTGATGAGTTGTGAACTGATCTACACCAGCATATTTGCTTCGTTGAGGGAACTGGCTATGTAAAGGCTTTTGGGTCCGGCTTCGTTCTATTTGATTTTCGTTTCTTGCTTCAGTACTCTTTCTGATTTTATGGCAGCTGTATCGACTTCAATGTTGTTTTCAAGATTTAACCCGAATTCCCTTCTATGTGACCTGCTATTTATACAGAATAAAGTTTGTTTCATATTTTTTCATGTTCCATTATGAGTTCTAACACCCAATCTTGTATAGCTAAAAGATATTTATAAAAACCCATTGCTGACATTTTGTAAAACCGTTCCAGTTGAGTCATACTTCTACCGCCCACTTCTCCTTGGCAGATACAGACGCTCAACATTTGCCTTAGTGGTTTGTATTTTATTGCCTGTGATTTTTGGCATCAGTTTTCATGAGTTTTTTTAAGTCTTAGTTTATTATTTTGAAGTTATAAGTTACAATCGGATTAGCAATGTGTTAATGGCCGTTATTATATTTCTGAATTCAATCAAGTTTCATTACTGTTATTACTATTACTATTATTATTATTATTATTATTATTATTACCAAGTCTGCGGAAAAGATTATTGGTGTGTTATTATTCCATTTAAAATTTTTTTTTTTTTTTTTTTATCTCCGATGAATTACGTTACATAGACAAAGTTCTCCTTATGCTTACTTAATAAGACAATTTTCTGTATGTCTCTTAAGCTGGGGTTTATTCTTTCAATGTGTTGTTTTGTTCCATTTTTTTATAATTTTCTACCACTGGTAAAATTCTTGTTTTAAAACAAATTTTGATAGTTTTTCAAATTCTTGGTTGCTATGTTACAATCCGCTGGACAAATTCAATTAGTAAAAAATAATGTCTATTTGCTTCAATTTTCTGTCTGTGTGGATGGGACATCTTCTATTTCTGTAATTTGTTCAGTGTTTGATACATTTTTTTTCATTCTCATTGTCCAGGCTATCGTGACATTTTTATTTTCATTTGGGGCAAGTATAGAACATCCTGAGATTAGATGGTCTATTGTTTCTCACAGAACCTGCATTTGGATCCACATTAAAATATTCTGAAAAAGTGAAAAGACTCTGGTCTTTGCTGCAAGAATAAAACCTTCAGTTTCAGACTTTAATCCAGATGCATAACCATCGGAAATTTGTTTTATTTCGTTCTGGATATTGGCCATGCAATTAGCGTTGTTTCATCTGTTCAAGGGCTTTATCCTTGGCTTTCTTTTCATATCTTTTGCTCATTGGTTCTTGGCTTCTGTTTTGATTTACTACAGAATCTACTAAATGTAAATGTTGTTTTATTTACGCCTTATTTTTTATTATTGAATATTTTTCTTTCTGTTTTCATGTTGTTTCACCTAATTTTATCATCCATTCATTGAAAGTTTCCATGTAAGTTAGTAAGCCAATAGTTTGTCTTGATGGACATATTTACTCTTCCACCTTCTTGACGGGGTATATAGACGGTCTACATGTAAAAACGGTTTTAGAATCCATATTAAATTATTATTAAAATTCCATTTACAAATTACTCGTATGTTCAAATAATATAAGATGGTAAAATTTAAAACAAATATCTTGCAGTTTCTCGACAAATTCGAAAAAATACATTTTAGGTTCTATTGCGGATAGATTCTTTTTTCATTCTCAGGTCTTGGAGATTCTTCGGTAGAATAAAATATTCTAATAATGCTGAAAACAGACGTGGCATACATATCTGGAAATTTGTTTTAGTTCTCTTGTAATTAATGAACATTTGTCATTATTATTATTATTATTATTATTATTATTATTATTATTATTATTATTATTAAGATCCAGTTCCATTCATGAAAGTTTCGGTCGTTTGCTGATGGACATATTTAAGCTCCTGTGAACGGTTTAAAGAAAAGAAAAAACTTTCCTCGGCATATAAACAACAGTGCTGCCAGTTCCTACAACTCTATTGATAGATGAAAATTTCTGACAATTAAACAACCGTGATGTTTACCGTGGCAGGCTTTGGCAATACTGTATTTTTGTCGACTCTGCTCTTCCTCAATAGTAACGCAATGTCTATAGGAATCCTTTCCTAACTGATCTTGTGTACAACTGAAATATTAGGGTGATTGCTCTACGAACGCTTGTCATTCAAGATTCTCGCATCCCACACTTCACTTGATCATTCCCAGCTACAGACGGTCGAGAATTTTTCTACCGCTTCTCTGTGCAGTCAAGTGCATGATTTCTACATTTCTCCTAACATACTTAAGAACACCATTTTCATAGCTGTCGTCTGAGTTGTTGTTCACTTCATGTTATTCTTGGCCTTCTTCTTGTTTTTGTTATTATCTATATTTTGCTTTCTGCTTAGTGCAATACCTACCTTACTCAAGTGCTGTAGTAAGGCAAGAAAATACATGCATCCATTTGATTATGATGTTAAGCGATACTTAGAACATCAACAGTTTATGTTTTTCGTTACATGAATAATATTGATACATTGATAAATCTCTCTTGGATATATAAGCAGCTACACAATATATAATTTTTAGAGACTCTTGTAAACAAATCTGCTAGTTATATTGTTTGTTTCTTTTTTTATCTTACAGAAAGTTCCACTTATTATCGGTAAAATGGTACTTACATATTCTTTTTTTCAATTTCAATGTTTGTATTTACTTAATTTGTTATATGCTATATCAAACACATTTTATATGATGGTACTGGAATATCTTTAATAAGAAGGAGTTTATTCTTTGTCATCCTTGATGTTTGGTTTATTAGCTTTTATATGAATGGTAAGAAACCAAATAGTGGACCTATGACAATCTACGAACTGTTCATTGTGATCCCAAAAATATTTTCGGTAGTTAACAATTATTATTATTATTATTATTATTATTATTATTATTATTTCCGTTATATGTAGTATACTTATTTCTTTCAGGGTTCCAGCCAGACATCTGAGCACAAAAATGGCCGCATTACATTTTCCACTGAGCATCCTTTGAAAAAAGAATACACTAAGAGAACACGCATTTTACACAGATAAAACTCATCGTAATGAGTGAACTGTACTTGTTAGCACACATTTTTTGTATTTCTTTTGGGCGTGGGATGCCAGGAATCAATCGGACCCTTTTCCTATCAATTCAAAGACTCCAGCTGCACCTGGAATTTTTGATGTCCTCAAGTGCCACAATTTTGGAGATTTCAAGTTCCTTGTACTTTAATAGTTTTTTGAAGATCTTCAAAGATACGTTACAGTCCGCAGAGGCTTCTATGTCGATGAGAAGACATATTCTGTTTTTTCTCTGATTATTATTATAAATGTTGTTGTTGTTATTATTATTATTAATATTTTAAGGTTTATCCAATTCGAATTTTCTGATGAATCATAACTCTAATGATTAAATAAACTCCTTGTGGATTCCACGTCAACAAAATAATTGTGGAAATACCTCTATTACAATAATAAATATTCGATCTTCACAAAATAGGCTAATAATAATCAAGTCTATGAATCCTGAAAAAGAGTGACAAATTAAAGGATTCAAAATTGACAAGGTTTTCCATTTTACTGAGGCCGACAATAGCTGCATGACAGTCTCTTTTTCTTTCTTTCTCCCTCGTTTTCCTTCTTTCGTTCTTTCTTTCTTTTTTTCGTTTTTTCTTTCTTTCTTTCATTCCTGCTTTCTTTCTTTCTTCCTTTCTTTCATTTTTCTTCGTTTTCTTTCTTTCTTTATTCATAATATGTATACTTTCTTTTTCTCAATAAAACCAAACAGCCTCTCGGCTTATCTTCTATTTCAACTTTTCTTCGAAATAAGTAGAATGAGTTATGAACAACGCGTAAAGCAAATATTAATTACGAAATTACCGAAGATCATGCAGAATTAAATATATGTTTATTTTTGTTATTGCTACTTTTTTTACTATTACTCGTGTTAATAATATTTATATTATTGTTAGAAATAATTATATACCCTTATTTTAGTTATCGTGCTGTTGATTTACTTATTATTCCTGTTGTAGTTTAAAATATCACGCTACTTTAAAAAAAACATTCTTCTCTATGTAGAAATTCTTTATACGTTTCTCAGTTAATAATATCACTAGGATTTTGTCACATGAACTTAACAGTAAACGATTCAGCGCTTAGAAGTGTTTACTTTTAATTAACGAATGCTATACGGGCATTTAAGTGAGATTATAATCAGTGCATATATTAAGCCCGCTCTACAGATATCATCAGTCACCAACCCGAAAGTGAAAGTGAAAGTGAAAGTGAAAGCGATGCTTGTGCTGATGCCAGACCTCTTTATTTCTAGTAATGTGCTGGAAGGAATATTTGAGACCATGACAAAAAGAAACGCGCACATAATCAAACACACATATAGAGGCGCTTTAATAAAACTGTCTTTCTTTTTCTCTGGACGTAAATCTTTAATTTCTTGTTTTCCCATCATCTGATGACGAGTCTGGATCGATTTTTCTTCTCTAAAATTGGGATTAAGTTCGAAAACCCGGTTCAGTAGGTTATCATTAAACGTCGTTCGTGTTACGCCTTTTGGTATCATTGCCTTGTTTTATTTTCCATATACACAAGCGTAAAGAGGAAAAATGACTGTTGCCAACAGATTTAATTCTCCTACCCTTTATCCAGACACACGACTCTTAGATACTTATTCCAACACCCCCGCCTCTCCAGAAATTAGTCATACGATAAAATCAGCATTTGTTTTAGTCAAAATCCTTCATATTTCATATCCAACTCTACGCCGAATGAAATTCTGGATTTTTTCCAAAATTCAATATCGCATACTTCTGCGACTACTTCAAGTCATTACGGCGCAAAATTACGCAAGTACACTTGACAAACAAAGTCATAACTTCACGTATCTGAAAGCCCTAAACTTAACTCATATATTCTACAAATAACAAATAAGCAAAGAAGATTTTTATTTTTCTCTCTCTCATAAGAATGAGCGAGCATATTTATGAGATTTTTGCTAAGTTTCGTTTTGATACAAGTCCATAAATTTGTGGCACACAGGAACTTTTAAACTCTCTAGTCAGCTGGACAATTTCCTCAAACATGAAATGAAACTTGAAGCAAAAGAGATATGTTTTTCACAGTAAGAGCTTAAAGATTCCCTCGATAGAATTTGTCAGCAACTACGAATTTCTTGAGAAAATGGAAACAAAAAAGAAACATACACTCTCAAATACGCTATTAGCTTTGAAATTTAGGATTTTTTGGTTTTCTGTGAATTGATTTTGATAAAACCTTTCCAAGCTGGCAACACCATGGTTAGGTTTTCATTATTCTCTGTAATGAACTTTATTTTTTTAATTTCAGATTCGTCGGTTTTTAGATGAACCACGCTAATAGCGTCTCTCCTCTATAAGAACAATAAGACGTGGAAACGGTCTCAACGACGAAGAAAAGTCTGTTACCATCAAGATCAAGTAAAGTGCTAAAGGCACCTCTCTTCATGATTATTGCGGAGAAATTAGGTCCCCATGTGGACACAGACGATTCCATAGGAATCCTTCGACAATGAAGAAACTATCCGATTATGGGACCACCAAGACTATGAGGGTTACGGATTTAAGGAATATCATCCGAAAGTCACGTATGAAACCCGTAAAAACACGCAAAGACATTTTCATCGAAAAACATGGCTGCCTTGAAACTGTCCCATTTAATGTGCCGTCATAGTAATTTGAGGCTTCCATGGGCTTGGAAGTACATGACGTTGAATATGCGTTGTGTTTTATTCACTGCCGACAACAGAACGACTCTTGACGGACCTTTTGGGAAAATGTTTTGGTCTATTTCGGAGATAAGCTTCACCAACGTTTACAACGTCAGCAACAGAGTGTAGCAGTCATTTTGTCATCTGATATTATTGGAGACAGAATTGTTGGCCCATTCATGTTGCCTGAAGTCTTTAAAGTGAACGCAGCCGCCTACTGCAATCACCTAAAGAAAGTCTTGGGTCCACGGCTAGATAACATGCCTCTGTCATTTCAAAGGACTCTAGTATTCATGCATTACGACCCTCTTTCCCACTCTGTCAGGGTCACGAAAACATTCTTAGGTTCTTACGGCATACAAGGTGAAAGGTTGATGGTGTGACCGCCTGCCTCTCCGGATCTCAACAGTATCGAAATCATTTGGTCTATCATTAAACAATATGTTTATGCCGATGTACGCGAATTACGTCGAAAGATATCTTATGGACGACCATAAAAGCAGTAGCAGAAGCAGTTAAATCTGCGACGATAAAAAATTTGACAGATTTTATGACTAATAGTGTTTTTGAAGTTATCCGCCGATATGGGGCTCATGTGGTTAAATAATTCATTATGTTAATATATCATATTATGATTTTCTGTTAAATATATACTCAAGGTATACATAATAGGTATCATCATCCTTCATATTTTACGAAAAATGGCTAGATGGTTTATTTTCATTCAAAAGCTCTTAGCGTGGTTCACATCAAAACTGAAATAAAAAAAATAAAGGACGTTACACAGAATAATAAAAACCTAACAATGGTGTTGATATATTGTGTAAACCAGCTGGGGAAAGTTTTAACAAAATCAATTCTGATAAAACCGAGAAATCCTAAGAATGGTTCGGGGTGTAAAGTTAACATCAGGAACAGACAGCTGCAATTTCTACGAAACATAATAAGGAAAAAAGGGCTTGGAAAACCTGATACTCACTGGACAGATTGAAGCAAGATCGACAATAGAAAACAACGCATAACATAGTTAATAAACTTGATTAAATGGATAGGGTACAGGGTTTGGGCGAAATAACAAAAAAGTAAAAATATTTTAACATCTAAAAAGAACGGGAAATTGTGGACATATTGAATTGCCTACGTCCTGAGGGGACAGGGTGCACGAAGAAGTTAGCCGTATTGATTTGTGACACGATCTCTTTAATCATTACACCGTGAGAAGAAGATTGACTAGAATCATATTTTATTTATTCTTGGCCTCCTCGATGTTTCATGGTTAGCAACCCCATCTCGCTTAATCCATTACAACTGTTTCCTACCAGAATATATTATTAGCGGTCAAAATCTTAACAGCATAAGATATGCAGATGACAGAGTGTTGGTTCAAGAGATGGAAAAAAAACTGCAAAAATCCAGAAAGAATGTAGCGAAGGAAAGCGAGAAACATAAACTGCAAGAAGACATAATACATGATTATCAATAAGAAGTGCACAAAATGCAAATTTTAAATCGGATATGTCAAAATCATACCATTAAAATAATTTAAATATATGAAAAATTCGACACTGAAATCCGAAAACGCATTGAAACAGCCAAAGATGTATTCGAAATGATAGGCAGAGTAGTAAGAGACAGAACTATAAGATGATATCTGTCTTCTTTATGGCAGTTAATGCTAGTCAATCGCCGCAAAGATGAAGAAGAGACTGGAATCAACAGATGTGTTTCTACAGAAGGATGCTGAGAATGTCATGGTCCGAAAATGGGAGCAACGAAGAGGTTTTAGAGAAAATGGAATAAAAAGGACGCCTATACATAACATTAGGAAGAAATAATTGAAATTTTTAGGGCACATAAGGTGAGAGGAAAACCTGGAAAATCTGATACTCACATGAAAAAAAAACAACGCATAATTTATCACATTATGTTAAGTATATGGATAGTGAAACAGGGTTTAGGAGAATTAATGAAAAGAGAAAATTTATCAAGAGCTACATAGGACAGGAATTTAGAGTAGAAGTGAGTTCGATCCTCACTGGGTGTCCCATACATTCGGCCTTGTGCCACATCTAAGCTGCACTTAGAAAATTGTCATTGTACTTTGACGTGGTGTAACCGTTAGCAAGCTTGTTTCCTCGAACAATTACGACTGAGTAGTGAGTTCGATCTTCACTGTGTGTCTCATAATTTCTACCCTGTGCCGCATCTAAGCTACACTTAACAAATCATGTTCTATTTATCCATCTTTCTTCGTTAGTTAGTTAGCACCTGCGTTACATGTTAGCACCTGTGTTACAACTTGTTAGCACCTGTGTGACGACTTGCTATCACATAAATAATGAACAATTATGCTTTGGTT
The DNA here is from genome assembly GCA_903632075.3 of Acanthosepion pharaonis. Taxonomy (NCBI): domain Eukaryota; kingdom Metazoa; phylum Mollusca; class Cephalopoda; order Sepiida; family Sepiidae; genus Acanthosepion; species Acanthosepion pharaonis. Next base: position 1,173,441 of record CAHIKZ030000067.1, read on the forward strand.
GTTTTGGTTTGCTCTTCAGTCTTGTTTACAGAGAACGCAACATTTGGAAGAGATGGAATAACAAGTTTACACAACATTTGTTGGCGGATCAGATTGTCCTTTGTACAATAAAGGATAGACGCCAGCATCAGCTTACGATTAATGTTTTGGCTGTAATTGTAGGTGACTGTTGGTAGATCCATGTTTTCTCCCAGCACGTCTTACTGGAGCTAGCTACAAGGAGTTTATTTTGAACACACTTCCAGACCTGCAAAAAGATGTACCCCTGCTAATCTATAGATGCATGTGGTTCATGCATAATTGGCTCCAGAGCATTTTAGTGACAGTGTTCTTGGTGAACTGACTGACATCAACCAGGAAGGTAGATAGAGACGATTCGTCAACGTGTCATCGGAGCCTGGGAAACTGTTCTTCACTGTGTGGGAGTATTTGAATAGATCCCCCAGTCAATTATCCGATTAGTGCATGTGTGTGTAGCAGGAAGAGGACATGTTCAATATTTGCTATGAGTTGCTGTGTAAATAGATGACCATTTGCCGTAAACATACTTACGTAGAAAACTCTCCTCAGGAATTTGTGCCATATGAAAATTCGCCGTAAAGGACTTTGCCGCAAGTGAATTTCGCCGCATTTTTTTCTGGTATATTTCAATATTTAGGTATTTATAGTGATTTTAAAACAGTTTATGTTTACAAATAATTTGTGTAAATTTCAAAAGACTGGGAGTTTCAAAGGGTTATCTTTCTTTGATCAGACAATTTATATTGAAGTTGGTTGCGTATTCAAGATGTAAATTTGTATATATTGCTTGAATAAGAATTATTGACTGACTTATATTAGGTTAATAGAAAGTTTACCGGCATGTTTGAAATATGAAATTGTTTTACGAACGTTCTGGTGTGAAGTTGAAATTTTTGTGCTCTTAAGTCACGAGGATGAATGATACAGAATTTTGATCCTATAACTTCGCTCATTAAAATGTTTAAATAAAAGTAACAATAGTGTGAGTCAGATATACTTGAAAACAAGGTACTTCGCATATTAAAAAAAATGCGTCGAAATTATCTTACGACAAAAATCCTATACGGCAAAGTTTTACGGCGATATTCATAACCCACATAATATCATCAATACCAATGCCAAATGTTGTATCGCCATGGGATACAGATTATGAAAAATCGTTTGTTAAAGTAAATATATAAGAACTGTTGGAAATATTAGGTAAGCTTGATTTATTTGGGAAGTATATCAAAATTATCCTTAAAATTCTACTTGGAGCAAACAGACTGAATGCTGAGAGAATATGGATTCAGTAAATACACAGAAATAGAAAGTGGCGTAAGACAAGGATATATATGTTCATCTGACATATTCAACTTTACAGTGAAGCAATCCTGAGATAATTATAGTTCTTACTAGAGTTCATTATTGGAGGCCAAAATCTTAACAATGTTAAATATGCAGATGCCAAAGCGTTGATAGCAAACACAGAAAGAAACTACAGAAACACCTACAGAAAGTAGTAAAAGAAAGCAAGGAGAAAGGACTAAACATCAATTGTGATATCCCAGAATTTATAGTTGTCAATTATAGGAACAGCTCAGCTTGTGATTCATAAAATGCAGGGTTATCAGCAAAAGGATTATTTCAAAATGCATTACAAGTCGAGGATACTAAAATGAAACAAATACAGAAATTTAAATATCTGGAAAGTGTTTTAAAAGAGGACAGAAAGGGAAACAAGGAGATTAGAACATCTATTGGGAAGGTCAAAGATACAACCCAAAAGCTAAGCAGAATATTAAGAGACAAAAAAATTTCTTTAGGGACAAAATAAAAAGAGTAGTGAACAGTCACGTGATATCTGTCCTCTTGTATGGCAGCTAATGCTGGACAATCTCCTGAAAGATGAAGAAATTATTTGAAGCAAGAGAAATCCGATGCGACAGAAATATCCTGAGTATAATATGGAGCGAATATGTGAGCAACAACAATGGTTTGAAGAAAGTGGAAACAAAATGAAACCTAAACATCAGGAAGAGGGAGTTGAAATTTTTGGACGATGTAATGAGGACGTATGGCTTGTAAAGTCTGATACTCACAAGTCAGATTCATGGAAAGGGGGATAAAGAAATGCGGCGTATATCATACTGGAGGAGTATGATTAAATGGATGGTAAAACAGTGTTAGGGCGAAATAACAAAAAGGAAAAAAAAACCTTTTAAGAGCTGAAAGGGGCAGGAGGATGTGCAAGGCTATGACCACCTAAGTTCTAAAGATACACAAAACATAAAAGAAGAAAGTCAAGCAAGTATAAAAATTAAAATATCGAGTGTTTTAACAGAAGAAGGAATATGCGACTCCATAATCCAAAGCCGCATATGAATAAGGGATTATGACTAAATGTTACAGAAAACAATAAAAGTCAATAAATATTTCGTTAGAAACATAGAAATGAATACTGAACTGTAGTGTAATATCGGTCCTCCTATAAGGCAGAACATTCTAGACAATCCCCTCAGAAATGAAGAGACCACATAATATTGTTTTACAGGAGAATGCTGAGTATATCTTGTAATGGGCATTAGGGTAAGGAGGAAGTTTGAGGGGGACATGAAACAAAAACTTATAATTATAATCAGAAAGAGACAATTGAAATGTCTAGAGTTCATAATGAGGAAAGAGGGCTTGGAAATTTGAAACCCAAAGGACATATCAAAGGCAAAGAAAAAACTGAGGACAGCAGTTTATAACCTATCTGACGAACAAGTGTAAATAATTGGTAATACAGGGATTGCGAGTGATCTCAAAAAAGGTGAAATTTACTAAGAGCTAAAAAGAAGAGGAAATTGTGGAGAATCATCATTGCCCACGTCATGAAGGAGCATGGCATATAGATGAAGGAGTATATAATAATAATGGCGTTGAAATAAATATATCAACGTATATGTTACTGTCGATGTGTGTTTGCGTATTTATGATAGTGGTAAAAATGATAGACAGTGAGAAGAATTAGGAAATACACATTATAAAGACATGTAGGATGGATATCAGTTGAGCGTGGAATTAAAAAGACCAAAATTTTAGTTGGCAGAGGACCATCCTCTCTGAAGTCTGTTCCATAATGCAACATGTCTGTCTGAGTTAAACTTGCTTTTTATTAAACACTGAAATATAGTCATATATATATATATACACACACACACACACACACACACACATATATACATATATATATATATATATATATATATATATATATATATATATATATATATAAAATCTCTCCGATTTAATGGGTAGAAGACAATATTTATGAATAAAAATGACAATAGGAAAACTGGTAATTGCTGACACGTTTCATCCAATGTGGACTTTATCAAAGCAAAATACGAATTTAATTCATTTAATTTCATTTTCGTATTTTGCTTTGATAAAGTCCACATTGGACAAAACGCGTCAGCAATTACCAGTTTTCCTATTGTCATTTTTATTCATATATATATATATATATATATATATATATATATATATATATATATAAAGGAAGATTTAGACTAGTTCAAGAGAAAAGAGTATATGTTAAAAGAAGTGAGAAATCGCAGGTTTTTGGTTGTAAACGTGGATTTATTTTTTAAATATATATTATGCTTTATTTTAAATATATACACACACACATATATATATATATATATATATATATATATATATATATATATATATATATATATATATATATATATATTTATAGTTTTGAAAACAAGGAATGTATTGATTTTAATTTTAAAAGTCCTAAGGCCCTTTCAACCAACATCTCATCAGGAGACAATCGTTGGATCAACGAAAAGAATATTAACGACAATGAAGAGCAAAAAGGGGGGAAACAAAAAAAAAAAAAAAAAAGTGTATATATTTGTAACGAGGGGGGAAAATAATCGTGTAAATAAATTAGCGGGGGACAGTTAAAATAAAATATCCCCCAACAGATTAAGAGACTTTACAAATTCTTTCTGCCGGCAAATGGGAAACAAAGATACCGAATTCTGGTTTCGAGAAAAGAAATTTTTTCCTTACAGTAAAAATTATTTGAAAAATATATTTATTCTGTCATTTGACTTTAAGGATAGGGTAGGATTTTCGTCATTTATATGCCGTGACACTTCAAAAATTAGGAGATCATAGCTCTCCACAAGTTCCTGTCTTTTATATTTCTGAGCCATATTTGTCTTTTATTATTCCTTCCACTCCTCCATCTGCGATATATTTACACCATCTCGTTATATAGGTTGTTCATAAATTTGTCTGCCCCCTATAGACTTCCATATGCCCCTTGATTGCCAAATGCTCCAAGCCTATTTCTTCATTATGTTTCTCTGTAATTTCAAATGTCTCTTTCTGAACTTTGGAAAAAGTGTTTATTTTCTTCGACTTTTCCATACATCTTACTCCTTACTCAGATGAACTGGTATTTTCAGCATTATTTTGTAGAATCATAACACATTTGTGATATATGCAGACATCGCGTTGAAACAGCAACTGCCATACGTTCACCGAAGATGAGCCTGTACAGTACTTAGACGGGCGACCGCCTAGCAATACCACATGCTGTAAGCTTGGATGTGCAGTAATTAATAATGACTCAGAATTGTTAAGCTGAGAACAGAGTTCCAATTCCAGCTCATTATATGCAGTTCTGTGCAAGTGACCTTGGGGTGAGGTATGAATTAACCTTTTCTCTCCAAACTACGGGTTAATTCATAAAACATGTATGAATAAAACTATTATTATCTACCCACGCAAAAAAAAATAATTGCTTACAAAATATTTAGATTTCGGCATTAAGTAACTCATAGATATGCCGTTAAACAAAGCAAAAAACAAATCAAATTAAAAAAACAACCAATAACACTTTTGAGATAAGTCTCTTCACCATCTGTGACGAAATTATACGTCATTCACTGTGTTATGGTCCAGGTTAGGACCAAGTAAGAACAACACGAACACAAGAGTAGAAATAACGACGGTATATTACACGAAATAATAATACAAGATGTGGAAGGTGTTAGTATGACTGTCAGTCTGGTTTGGAGTGAACTACTATCGGCTCGACTCGATTCGGTATCTAGCCACCCCACCACGAGAGTTGCATGTGGCACAAGGCCGAGTTTCACGTGGGTTTCCCGAGCCCGTAGGCTCGGCGAAGAAAATGCCCGTAGAAACTGTAAAACAGAATCGGGTTGGTCAACCTCCCCAAACGAAGCTCTGCCCTTCGGCGGAGCCTGTCCGGGTTCCTCTCTGCTCAGACGCAGAGAGTTCGACCATCAAGCCGAGAAGCACGGCTCGATTCTGTATCTAACCACCCTACCACGAGGGTTGCATGTGGCACAAGGCTAAGTTTAACGTGGGTTTCCCGAGCCCGTAGGCTCGGCCAAATCTGCCCGTAGAACCCGTATAAACGGGATCGGGTTGGTCAACCTCCCCGAACGAGACTGCCCTTCGGCGGAGCCTCATCCGGGTTTCACTCTGCTCAGAGGCAGAGAGTTCGACCGTCAAGCCGACAAGCTCGGCTCGATTCGACTCTCTCTCTCTTGAGAGGCGTAGTATACATAGTGCTAGGAAGAGTTCCTTCTGTAGGTATAGGTAAGGACCCATGACACTCTGCCATATAGGAGCATACAATTATGCACTCATAATTTTGTTTACAACCAAAGAAGTTTTTTTCCTCTGTCAATTAGACTCGTTCTTTTTACGTTAACATATTTCATATTCAGTTACAAATTATTTTTAATTTGTTTTTTTTTTCGCCTTGCATTATTTTGACGCACCAATTTTTACCTCGCATTATGGACTACGCCACTTGCTATTGACTACGTTAATTCCTTCTTAATATTGAGGCGAGTCTTTCCTTAAAGCTATTTTATAACATTGTGCAGAAGAGTCTGCTGTTTTCATTCTGTGTATGTCAGATATACTCCCATGCCATCTGCATATTTTCAATTTTTTAGGTCATTTTCAGCAATGATAAAATCTGGGTACATTCTCTTAAGCTGGGGCTGTTATATAGCGTAAATAGATCCAGTAAGAAGATGCCTCCTTATTTTAAACATCTTTCTGCATTCGGGTACATGCTCAATTCATTTTTTATATCTATGGAGGCGCTTTGTTGCCAGTAAATGTAGTGGTTCATTCTAATATATTTCCTAAATAGATTCAATTTTTCTAACAGCTCAAATACATAATTTTGCCATACATCAATAATTGCTTTTGCTTAGTCTATACAACATGATCATATCAAAATTTCTGAAACCTCATAGTTTCCTTCCGTGTCATATATGTATATATATATATATATATATATATATATATATATATATATATATATATATATATATATATATATGTGTTTTATATATATATATATATATATATATTTGTCTATATATATATACATATATATATATATTTTTGTCTATATAAAATGTACATACACACAAATATATACATATATATATGTGTGTGTGTGTGTGTTTATGTATATGTATGTATTTGTGTGTGTATGCCTTTTTTCTCCGTGTGTGTTTGATAGATAGAGAGACAGAGAAAGGAAAGAGAGATACGCAAACTATATTCGCATATATTTTATATAAATATATAGTGCTAAAACTAGATACATGCTTCTTTTTATACCTTTCTCTCACTTGCTCTCTTGCCATATGCACACACACATATGTGTATGTTTGTACGCGCGCGCTCGTGAGCCTAAATATTTATATGTGTGTATCGATTGGCTGTACCTGAATGAGTATCATATTCACCAACTGTGTTGATATATATATATATATATATATATATATATATATATATATATATATATATATATATATATATCATTCAGCTTGCAAATTTTGGCTCGGTGGTATGCTGTCGTGTTGTTCTAAGTCACAGAGGCCTTAATGGATTTTTCCATCATCAACCATTGTCGTATGAATGATAGATGTCCATTTCCCCTGAGGTAAATCTTAACAGGGAGTATTTGCTTTGAGGGTAGCTTGGCCAGAGAGCATACTCAATGAAGCAAGATGGCTACCTATTAGAATGTAATGTATGAGATAGCTGAACAGCGAAAAGAAACCTTACTATAAAATCTGTTGAAAAAAAATAGTAATAAAAAGTACGGTTCTATGTTTTATTTGTTAAAGATAGTAAGCAACCAAAATATAAGCGAGGATTATTCCGACGTCCAAAATCCAAAATTTACTTGCTTTGTGTGAAAATGTAGAACACGCACATCGACACCATGCTTTAAATTTGTTATCTACCGAGAGCATTCTCAATCCGGAAGTGCTTCATGTCATATAGTACCAGGAACTTCCTGTCTGGGTACAAAAATTTGTATTATTTAGGTATAATCCGTAATCAGAATAAAGGGACGTCGTGCTTTCTGGGTCGTTTTCCCACTCTCATTAGATGGATTCAACTCATACTGTAGTAAATTAAGATTATTAACCTTTATGAATGCGACGTCTATATTTACAATATTTAAAAAATACGACGCAACTGTGCTTAGTTACTTTATGGTCGCTTGACCAAATATTAAATTAATGTAGCAAGATACAAATGTATTATAATAAAAGCGATGAGATACAAACCATGAATGAAAACCTTAATATTAAATCAGTAATAGCAGAAATAGCAATAAAAAATCGATTTATATTTGAAACAAGTGAAAATGGAGATCGTTAATTGTCTATTCAAATTCCAAATGGAGAAAAAATGAACGATTAAGTCACATAAAGAGGTAACCCTTAATAAAATAACCAGCTTGAAGACGAAAAAGATAGAATGGAATTAAATTACATGGTCAATATCACCAAAATTAAAATATATTAAAAAGAAGAAAAAAAACTATAGAATTTGTGTCTCCTTTGACCAACGTTCTTTCTAATATTCATCAACATTCATGACGGCATCAGTTCTCAAATCAGTAGCACTCTTGATGACACATCCATCTATTCCCTTCTTAGTAGTAACCCTCATCAGTTCAATAAGATCAGATTGATAGCTAATGTAAAAAAATCATATACATTCTGTTAAAGTGGACAAGGAAAAATTTGTTAATTTTATTGCCTCCAAAACGTAACCGCTCGCATTCAATCGTCATAGAGAACCATATTCATCTTCCATCGGCATGACTGATGCTAACCTTCGGAAGAGTGATTCATTTCGCCTTATCGGAATAAGGTTGTCCGCTGACATGATGTGAAAAAACTACATTGAATCAATTACTAGGTCTGCTGTTAGAAACGTTGATTTCCTTCGTTGTGCTGGAAAATGTTTCTCACCAGAAGCTATTAAATATATTCATAATCACACCAGCATCTATCTAATATATTCATAAGTATATCATACGTTCTTGCTTTGAATTTTGGTTCCACAACAGGTCTTTTGCTACATATTTAAAGATTCTTGCTAAAATCCAAATAAGAATGCGCAATGTCATTTGTCCTCACCTGGCATCTCAGAATAAGTCATATTTCCACCGCCGTAATGTAGCTTCCCAGTGCCTGTTCTATAAATACTTTCGTGTTATTTCTTCTGCTGAGATTTTCTGTATGATAGCTAGACTTTATGAATTTAAGTGTAGTACTAGATTGAAGGAAAGGCTTCATTATTCTACAATTGAAATGGCCACATGTTACCGTAATTTCAAGGCTAATATTTTCTTCTTGCACAATTTTAACGTTTGGAACTCTCTTCTTGGTTCTTGTTTCTGAGTCAATTTTGACCTTCAGAAAGTTAAATATCAATCATTCTTCTACTGCCTTTATAATTATTGTTCTTTTATTCTTTTCACTCATTCATAGTGATTTTCTTCTTATATTCGTTAACACTACTTAACCCCATGCCTCTTAGACGCTTTATTTTGTTGCTTTAGGTTAAATGATTTAACAATTGTACATATCTACTAGAATAATTCTCAAACAATAAGCACATTGTTCGATCTTCACATTGTCAAGTGCAGACTATGACCATCATGAAGTAAAACACAAACATCGACAAAAATTCCTGTCTGTTGCTCGCGCTGTAAAATCGCCGTCGAAACAATTTCAGAATATAAGATTTTTTCAAAGCATTTTGGCTGAATCGTCTGTTTTATTCTTCGGTGAATTTTTGTATCTACATTTTTTTTTCTGTTCAGTTTGTTTGGAAAGACGAATTTTACTCGTGATTTTGCGTAGATAAATCGTTTGTATTCCCACTAAATAACAGTTTTGTGTAAGAGGTTTCGTTTCCCCAGCCTGACTTATCTACGCTGATATTATCTATCTATTTCTGAGATAGGTTTATGGATGATATAAATGTGTAGAACTGATTGTTCTGTTCACAATGCCGTAAGTGAATTTTGCTAACCGTATTTCATGGAGAAATTATATATTTATATTCGAAATTAAAGCTCCTCAACGAATAGTGGGGAATTAATTATGCTAGAATCTTCCTCCAGAATATCTAAGAGAATCCGTATGTTTTCTCGTGGGCAACAAAAATTTAAATATATAGGATGCGATGGATATTTTGTCGTCTAAATTGCGCAAAAATAAAAATAACACTCACATCTTATTTTACCAGATATATTTACCAAAATTACACAGACATATCTTGAAATATTAAAGAGTAAATTCATTCAATAAAATCACCATTGGCTTCAAACACGTTCCCCAGACGATTCCTGCAACACTATTGGATGGTCTCCGTGTTAAAGTTTGATGAATACTGCCATAATCTTTGTATTCAGTTTATATTTGGTGTTACAAGGGGTTTTGTTGGTCTCTTGTACAACTGTATCCTACACATAATAATAAAAGCGATTGAATTCTGGGTAGTTAGGTGGGCAGATACAATGTGTGATGCCGCAGGAATTGTCTGACAGTCATTACTGGGTATTCTTATTTGTGTGGCATGGTGCAGGTTCATATTGCCAGACAAGTAGCCTTCTTTTAACAGACTCATGTAAGCCGTGTTATTTTGACTCACATTCGGTAGCACTTTTATTTCAGGATATCATTCTTCTGAAGTACCTTCGTAAACACCAAAGACCCATGCTCCGGCAAAAATCCTTGGATGGTCAAAATACTGTGGATTTTTTTTTTTTACATTGGGTTTCTGTACGACATCTCAGAATTAATGCATACTGTCTGAAAATTTATGATGAATTGCGTCAAAAGTGCTTTTTACCAAATGTGAGGGACCTCAAATATAACACAGTCGACTTAAACTGAAACTTGCGAAATTTTAAATATAAAATGGCGACAATTTACCCATGTCAAACTGTATATATGACTAGGACTTTTATTGTCATGGATTTTCAAAGACACCGAATTAAAGATTTAAATATCTGGTCACTAACAATAGATTTAACAATACTTGATGACTGAATAACTGACCTTCTATGATTTCTTTGTCAAAATATCACATAACTAACCGATGTGGCTAGGTGCCGTCTTCCTATTTTTATGATATTTTCTGAATCAAGCGTATATGTCTACTGGCTTAGTTAAACTACTGACACGCTAGATTGTTCAGCCTTCCTTACTCAACAGAAATGCATTAGAAAATACAGGCTGGGTTGTTGGGTGATATGTCTGAGGAGAGTTTTGCAGCAAGAATATATTTTCTCCTTTAGACAAGTCATGATTGCATTAATTTTTAATACGTGTATTTTATTAGATATATAACGTGGTGAACATGATTTTGCTGCACCGATTATATAGTGTATTCATCGTGAAATGTTGTTATTAAAATTTCAACAGTTAACAGATCGAGGGACAAGTTTTAAGTCTATGTATAGAAAAGTGTTTTATTCAGAAGAGGAATAAAAGTATATTGGCACGCACAAAAATGCAAATTAACACGTCTCCTATTATCCACGAAACATTATAACATCAAAATGTCTAGAGCAATATTGAGAAAAAAGATATCCATCATATTATCCAAGTCTAACAAAAATTTTGGATAATCTTTGGTATGATGATAAACTACATCCGGCTGCAAGATCTTTGATTAGATGATTGCAGATTTTCAGGAGTGTTGAACTACCTTCTAATTATTGGTGTTACCAGATCAGCCTTGTCACGACGGGTTAAGGTGCCAGTTATCGGAAAATAATGAAACTCCAAACAGAAAGCAAAATACTAGGAAAGTATTAAAATTCATTTGCATAGCAAAAATACCAGCAATATATTTTCCTATAAAAATTACCAACAGATTATTTTCTAGTGAAATTACTCGCAATATATTTTTATAATAGAAATATACGTTTATAACAACATGACAATGAATACATTTTTATGAAAAATTTCCAGTAATACATTTTCATTGCAAAATGACCAACATTAAATTTTATAGTAAGATTGAAAACATGTCATCATATTCGCTATGTGCCGTGTCCATTCAAGACGAAACCGATTATAGTTCTTCACAATTTCCTGTCCTTCGTAGATATTAATAAATATTGTATTTTTTATTATTTCTCTTAAACCTTGTCCCAACCATAAATTTACTAAAGGTAAAGTTTACATTGATTTTTTATGAGTCCTTTGCTTTCAAACTCCCATGTGAGTATCATATTTTCCAAGCTCTCTTTCCTCCCAAAAGTGCCTTCAAAATTTCCAAATCAATAAAACATAAAAAGGAACAAAAGAAAAAAATATTTGCTATGATTTATCTCATTTATTTTAAGGAGAAACAAATTTTCAATTTTGATTTTGTAAGATTATTTGTTAAAATACATGCAGCAGCTATGTAATTTTACTTTCAAAACGAAATAATGTCATTCTCTTGAATTAATTTTAAAGTTAGAATTTGCATATTTAGATTTCTCCATTACAGGAACCGTTACGAGTCGATCTCCAGCTAAAAAAGAAAAACAAACGAACCAAAATGTTTAAATGTTTTTTTTGTGTTTTTTTTTTTCAAAAAATATGGTTTGGGGAAGTAAAACACGATGAAAAACACGGAAACCATCGTCTACAAAAACATTGTGCTGACAACTTTCTGTACGTTGCCCACCCCAGGTTCATTTATGCACGCCAGCTGTGCCTATTTCCGCGCTTCAACCACAAATGTCTCAGCCATATATCATAAGTCCATTGAAACGAATTCGCCAATACTAAGGTTCTGAACTCTGAAAAGGACGAAGCTTTTGAAGCTATGCGGCGTAAGCCTCAACAGTCATAATTTGGACAATTGATAAGGATAAAATACTATTGGCTCGATAAATATTTCTAAACGGTTACAAGTCTCCACTTGAGGGAGAAGTAAAAATCTTTCCTGTTGTATGAAAGACTGTTCCATTAATATAAAGGAAGAACACAGTTTCATATGTTATATAGTATTGTCAGAATCCTTTCGAATAACTCAGTTGATAGTACACATACAAAAATCCACTCACAGACACGCTCACACAGACACACAAACACATACACACAAATATGTATGAGTGTTTGAGGGAATAAATGGAAAAATCATGAGGAGGATTACGTGGGAAGAAGGATTAGGAATGTCAAGTCTCTAGATATTACACGGAAATACTGAATATGTGAAGGAATTGAAAAAAAATATATATATATATATATATATATATATATATATATATATATATATATATATATATATATACGTATAAGATTGGTGTATACGGAATAAATTCCAATATCGAAAAAAATACCATTGTTAAAATAGTGCTCAATTCACAGTAGACCAAATATAATTTATTCGAAAATTATAACAAAAACATGTTATGAAATCACTACAAAAATAGTCATTATGTTACAACACTTCTGCTGTCTTTGTGAATGATTGTGTTAAATGTAGATTATGCATTCAACACCCTGACTTGTTAAGTAGTGCTGAAAGAAAATGGCTATTTTTGTAGTGATTTTATAACATGTTTATATTATTGTTTTCGAATAAATTTTTATATATATATATATATATATATATATATAAATATATATATATATATATATATATATATATTTATGTACATATATATATATATTTAATTATATATATATATACACACACACACACATATATATATATATATATATATATATATATATATATATATATATATATATATATATATTTATATATATATTTATATATATATATATATATATATATATATATATATATATATAATTTTCATCTCCGGCTTCCCAAATATACTATGCAACCAGACCATACAGAATATTGGAATGGTGCAATGCCAAAAAAAACACATTTATATATATATATATATATATATATATATATATATATATATATATATATATATATACATCCAGAATGATAAATCTTGGTTTTAAAATATTTTGTTCTATCCAAATTATTCTATTCAAAATACTTAGATGGTAATTTTGAAAATTTCCGTCTATACTAATGTTCACAAAATAGCCTGATTAGTCATTTTCCCAAAATGCAAAAAAAAACCAAAAAGATGCGGGACTGTATGTGCATAATAGAAGGTAAGAGACTGTGGCTAAATATATAATGTCATCCGTCATCTTTTTAACGCTTTAACGAATAAAATGCCCATGTCTAATCCTTAGCCCTTTGGCTTTATGCTGTATTTTTCAGCCGGGTGAAAAAGTCCGATGCAAATTTAGGTGATCTGTTACGCGGACACAAACGTTAACACATCGTTCGATTAAACCCATGTGAGAGAAGTCGAACGGTGCATCTTTGAGAAAATAGTTGATCATTTTTAAGAATTGGTGCGCAGGTTGAATTTACGACGTCCGAATGCTTTGATGTTAGCAATAGTGGCATAGAAACATTTTCACATCAAATGCGTGTGTCTAGAGATCAGCACAATTTAGAAACATCGTCACATTTTTAAGGACAGAAGTGACAGACCACACGGAGTCAAAAAGCTAATATGAATAAACTGGTCCTCGGATGAGTCAACACCGACAACAGAGAATCAATTATTCGCATCAGGGGTAACAGTATGCGTACTTCTCGCGAAAACATTGCCGTATACGTCTCCACTGATGTTCTTAGAAGGCAACCTTGAGATAGAAAACTGTATTTCTTCTTTATGAGACAAGTCCTTTAAGGACATATTTTATCATGGCCTTTCGCAACTTCCAGTCACTTTTACTTTTAATGCATTGTCTTTTTTCTCCCAAACCGTTCTGCCACATCAGTTATGTTACATGCCGATTTTCTCTGTCGTTCTTGCCCTTAATCTGCCCTTGTGAGTATCAGATTTCCTAAGCCTCCCTTTCTCATAAAGTACCACAGAAATTTCAACAGCTTTTTCCTGATTTTAAGTTTCCATTTTGTTTCAATTTTCTCCAAAACCTCGTCGTTGCTCACACGTTTGTTTCTTGGTATTCTAAGCATCCTTTTTAGAACATCATTTCTGTTGCTAGATTTTCCAGATATCACGTAAGAGTTAAGTAATGTTTTCATTGTTTTTAACGATTTTACTGTCTCCTAATACCCTGTTTAGATTCTGGAATGCATCTTTGGCTATTCCAATACGCTTTTCGGATCTCAGTGTCACTCATTCCGTCTTCAGATTAATTTCCATATATTTAAATTTTTGTTCTTACTTGATTTTAATATACCCTTTTTAAAACTTGCATTTTAGGCACATCCTTTTGCTGATAACCATATATTTTGTGCTCTTGCTGTTTATACTTAGTCCTCGCTTTTCTTCGTTACCTTCTGTAGGAGATCTTGTAGATACTTCTGGTGTTTCCTATCAACAATCTGCATATCTTCTGTTGTTAAGATCGTGATTGTGCTGAGTGCAAATTATACTGTCATCCAAATAAATTATACCGTTATACAACTATAAATTATACCGTCATTGGCGTGTGAAAGTTTAATCCCGTGTAGTGATAAATTACACAATATTTTCGCTCAGGTCACTCAGGTCCCAACCCAAACTGCCTTTTACTATACCCACTCAAATTTAAAGTGTGTTTCTGGAACACTGAACATCGACACACATGTCGAGAATAAAGTTCAACATGTTCCGTTGCCATTCTGGAATGGAATGATTCTCGACTTCAAAATATCCCAGGCCTGTCAGGTAATGAATATGTATGAAAAATGATTGTTACTCAATAGTTCTTTAACCCAGCAACATCCATTGCTATATTAAGTTAACCAGCCGAAAAGAGATTCAAAGTTATTGCAGGATTCTATTCAGCGTCTGTAAGGATGGTCGTAAGACTGATAGAATCGGATGTTTCTGTGGGGTGGACATACAGTATGTTATTATGTGTGTAAATATTATAGGTACAGCTATTATTTTGGAATCTGTGCCTATGAATATCGAGATATGATATCATTCACTGTAATGCATGTAATCCGTTCGTGTGTATATGTGGGGGATGTGCAGGTGGCGTAAATGACAGTAGCTCGGAATGAGACCCGAGTTTGAATTCCAGTTGATTTCATAGCATTCATTTACGGGCTATGAATTCTATGCTAAAGTCTCAATCCATTTTTTCTCCGCTAGTTATGAGCGAAATAGTAGTACAGACTGGGCCACTTAGCCCTGGTTTGTAAGAAATATAGAACAACAACATTGAATTAAAGAGTAGTTGGTCATCGCGCTAATAATTCTATCCCATAAACCCTACTACTTACTTTGATAACACCAGCAGGGAGTTGTTGCACTACGCTCCTTGGTCCGAGAGACTATGAGATTTATGCGTGTATGAGAGTGAGCGTGTGTGTGTGTGTGTGTGTGCATGTGTGTGTGTTAACAATACGTTTTACCTCGAACAATTTTAAACAGATACACATAGTTCCGAAAATTTATTGTTAGTCTTTGTACACACACACACATGCACACAGACACACACACATATATATATCATACAATATATATATATATAAAACAATATTTGTTTGACATATATACATATATATACAGACACATATATATATATACACATATATATATATATATATATATATATGTCAAACATATATTGTTAAATATAACAGTCAACGAATGTCAATTATATTTTATCATGAGCCTTTTCAAGCGTCGTATAATGGCGTTAATTTCAAGAGAAAATAAAGGAGAAAACTGTCTGACATTTGGATATTTCTGTATTATATTGGTCTTCGATCTATTCTTTCAGATCACATATAAATGGTGTTCGGGGTAAATTTGACAGTGTCTAATTTTTTTCCTATTTGTTTGGATTCTCTGTATAGAGTGAACGGTATTGTAAAACTGCAGTTTAGAAACGTCAAAGCTAACTGATTTGGGCGAGTGGAAACCGCCTGAATATTGGCAAAGGGTAAACTGCATCATGATAATTTGTTTTCAGACATGAAAATGCAACAACCATGACAGCTGCTCAATGCACTTTGAACACTGTGAATGCAATAAAACGTGAAATGAAGAGCTTCAACGGAGACTACAAGGCGGTGGCTTGCAGGAAAGAACAAAGCATCAGTTCTGATTGCCTCCGTACATCAGAATCTATCCAACAACTGCAGTAGAATGTGATGAAAGGCCCAGGCAAGGAAATGCGGGCTTTGGCGCGAGAAAATGCGTGATGGAATTTTCAAAATGAACCTAGCCTTGAATGAGAACCCCCACTCCCAGTCATACAAGTGGTGTAAAAGTCAACTTCCATCAGAAATATTTCGATAAAACCGTCTAACCAAAGGTAAAGAAACTCCTGAACAAGGTGAAACATCTTAATGAACCACGGACAACCTGGTTCTTCTCTGATTAGAATATGTTTTGACAGAACCAGCAGCGCAACAGCTTGCCTATAATCACTATGACGTTCCGGAAGACGAGAATTTCCCAAACTGTCACGACTTTGGGGTTTGTCTCTAGTGAGGGGGATGTCATGGCACAGCACATCGTTGAACAGAGTGTCTGGGGCAATGCTTGTGCCTAGGCGGAGTCGCTGAACACCGTGGTTAAGATTTCGTTTAAGGGCGACATTCGACTCACTGCCGCACCTCTAGGAAGACTCAGAAGTTGTTGTCAAACAATGTTTACGACTCCACAATCCCAGAACCTTGTTGCAATCCCATAGAATATCTTGTGTTGGGGTGCTGTTGAGAAAGACAACAATCACACTGTCTGTAACATCAAGGCACAGCTGATTGACAGGATCAAGGAGGCGTTTGTGGCTCTTTCTAGGGACATTGTGAAGGGGGCATGTGCCAGATTTTGGAGTTATGTCGAGGCACTGGTACTGAGTGTGAATTCTTTGAGTGAATTTTCTTTTTAGTATTATAAACGTCAAGGTTTCCAATAAATTGATTTTTGGCTTAGATATTCACTGTTTTCCCCTTATAATTTATCAAATTTCCAACAAACACCTATATATATATATATATATATATATATATATATATATATATATATAGAAAACTAGACTCGTTTCGAAAAACCCTCGAATTTTTGATTTGCTAACCAAATCAATCTCGAGAGAAAAAGGTTTTAAAAAAGAAAGAGCTACAAACATGAACTTCCGCCGGCAAAAAATCGCACAGATGCAGGTCTGAAGCCCAAAGAAAAAACCCCGATACGAGTAACAACTAACTAACAAAAGAGCTCAATACAACCGTAGAGCAGACCTAGATACACCTAGTGAGCCAGACAAACCTAGCTAGGTTTCACCTAAACGGATCGTCAGGAAAGTTTGGCCAAACTTTCCCTGACGATCCTTTTTAGTGAAACCTAAAGGTAGGTTTGTCTGGCTAAATAGGTATATATATATATATATATATATATATATATATA
Organism: Acanthosepion pharaonis; assembly: GCA_903632075.3. NCBI lineage: Eukaryota > Metazoa > Mollusca > Cephalopoda > Sepiida > Sepiidae > Acanthosepion > Acanthosepion pharaonis. The sequence continues at coordinate 1,191,247 of CAHIKZ030000067.1, forward strand.
TATATATATATATATATATATCTGTGTGTGTGTTTGTGTGTGTTTACGTGTGCTTTTTTATGTACGTGTGTGTAAGTCTGTCTGTGGCTTGCAACGTTGTGTGTGTTTCACTTTAAGAAATCAGGTGTTTGCCAACTTCATGAGTTACGATCTAACAACAACACCCGTTCAAAAATCCACCATGTACTTCTAAAAATCCGGCAACTTTTTGAAAATATGGCTTGGTTTAAAAATCATCAGCTGGCCGAAAAGTGCAAAAGAAACAAAAGCCAAATAGGAATTTGAAACTTTGCATTCCAAATATGTCGTACACACACACACACCAGTAGACTCCATCAAACAACTGATCTTCCGGGAAAAGTAAAATTTTCTTATATTTCAGCTTTGATCTCCTATCATCACAATGTGGATATTAAATATCAAAAGTAACACATACATCAACGAAAGGATATATGAATAAATTTACATAAAAATAAAACTCAAATTACCACATTTTTATGGCCATTTCGCTCCATGGAATAAATTCCGCGGAGCTTGTCAACACTAAAAAGTTTGAAAAAAAAAATGATTCATAACGATTTTATAATTAAAAATTAAAATAGGATAGAAAAAAGAAGAAACAAAAAGAGAAGGGAAAAGAGAGGGACAAACAACAAATAAGGGAAAAGGCATTTAAAAGGGAGATAGAAAAAGGAAGAAAAAAAGAAATACCCAAGTAGAGAGTGGGGACAGGAAGAGAGAACATAATCAAGTCTAGACAAAAGTTTAAAAAGGTTGAAGATTAGCAATGACCTATAGTTAAAAAAGGAAGAATGTTAAGATTTCAGATAAAGAAAACTTAGAATTTAATATTAAAACTATTATTTAGCATTAATATTAAACAAAGGAATTTAATATTATAATTAAAAAATAAGAAATTATTAGTATATAAATAAGAAAAACCTGAATATTAAAAATAATAAAGGAAGAAATTAAAATAAATAGGTAAGTAATAGACTGAAATAAATTTTAGAATATCATGGGATAAAAATTAGACAGATTAATAAAAGGTAAAACTAGATTAAACTTGATTTTCTTCTTCTTTTTTCTATCCTTTTTTTAATTTTAATTTAAAAAAAAAAAAAGAAAAAGCGTTACCATTCATATTTTAATCAAATGTTTTAGTTTTGACAAGCCCCAGGGAATTTCTTACTTACCCAATGATTTTACCTGCATTATATATATATATATATATATATATATATATATATATATATATATATATATATATATATATATATATATATATATATATCGTGTTTAACAACAAGAACAATGTCCAAATCTGTTCATTTTTTACAGGTTTTCGGAGATGTTTAGCCGAATTGATACCATTTACCTAAATTGTCACTGAAGAGCCCTTTGGGCTATTCACCTAGAATGAGAGCAAATTAAAATCGTTTTGTGTCAGCCCCACTCTCTTCCCTACTGTCTTAAGAGTCAAAATATCATTTAGGCCTTCAATAATGGTACCTATATTCATACTCTGACTACCATCTTCAAAGTCCATTCAATAACCACCAAGGAAAGTTTAAAAAATAGGAAACATTAAAGAGGAAAACTGGATCAGAATGTCACAGCAGGCAGAGGGATCATCATATCAACTTAGAGCTAATGCGATCAATTAAAAAAGATGCAACTTGAAATCGCACGAGAGACGTCTGAGGCAATTGTTACACCAGGACAGAACGTTACAAGGTTAGAGAAGGCGAGGTTCATCTTGTATAATTTGGGAAATTAGCCAGGGTAATATATATATATATATATATATATATATATATATATATATATATATATATATATATATATATATATGTGTGTGTGTGTGTGTGTGTCTGGGTGTGTGGGGTGGGTGTTTGCATGTATGTATGTATTTGAACTCCATTTCAATCCTTCATAAGCTTCCGATCCTTAGCTACGATTAATTACTGATGAGCATCTCATTTTCCTTTATGATCAGTTGCCTGACAATTCTTCCGTTAAGCTTGGAGTAATTATACATCTTTATTGCTCCGATTAGAGTTCAGTTGAGTTATCAAATGTGGAAGAATTCCATTAAAATATCTTTAATCTTTTCTAAGATACAACGGTTCTAAGCTTAATCTAACAATTTGACAATTTCGCTTTTACACGTTTTGGACAATTTTGATGTTACACCCGGTATATATATATATATATATATATATATATATATATATATATATATATATATATAGATAGATAGATAGATAGATAGATAGATAGATAGACAGACCTAGGATTCGCCGAATTTCCCTGACGATCCGTTTAGGTGAAACCTAGGTAGGTTTGTTTGGCTCACTAGGTTTATCTAGGTCTGCTCTACGGTTGTATTGAGCTCTTTTGTTAGTTATTTACACGTGTCGGGGTTTTTCTTTGGGCTTCAGACCTGTATCTGTGCGATTTTTTTCGACAGACTTTCATGTTTCCAGCTCTTTCTTTTTTAAAACCTTTTTTCCCTCGAGATTGATTTGATTATTGGCAAATAAAAATTCGAGGGTTTTTCGAAACGAGTATATTTATCTATATTTGTATATATATATATATATATATATATATATATATATATATATATATATATATGTATGTATGTATGTGTGTGTGTATATATATATATATATATATATATATATATATATATGCGCGTGTATGTATGTATGTGTGTCTGTACTTGTGAGTATTTCTGTGTTTTATGCGTGTCTCTGTAAATATAACAATTGTAGAAATTTGACTGCGAATGTGGTCACTGTCATTACAGAATATGTATATTAAGATTTAGATAAAAGGCAATGCCAGAATTCTAGGATTATATATTTATTAGGCGTTTGACATGATATGGCATGCTGGACTTCCTGAAAAGACAAGGTCTATGGTGTCTCAGGACGAATATTGCATTAATGTAAATCGTACATAAGAAAATTGTTCAATGAATGACAATTTTAATGGTCACGGTTCTAGATTAACTCGCATTAATGTAGGAATCCCACATTACTCTATACTTGAACCTACGTTGTTGCTAATCTTCATGAATGACCTTATCGATATCATCATTTCTCAGCTTGGGATTTATACAGAGGCCCGGTGGAGTAATGGATAGCAGCTCGGATCGAGGAAATCCAGTCAAATACATTACATTCACTTAAGTGCTAACATCATGTAAAAAGGTATGAATCTTCTCCTCCCCGCCCCAGCTACGGATAAATAGTAGGACATATCGGGTTCCATAGCCTTGGATGAAAGAAAGAAACGGCAACCTACTGCGGGAAAAATATCTTCCTCATCAGTCATTTATCGAAAGATACATAATCGTAAACAATCAAATTTAAAGCAGCACCTGCTGCTTTTGTTGACTAGGGCAAGAACACATCTTGTTAACTCTAATTTCTCTAAAAAGAACTTGCTGTATTTTAATCATCTTAGAGACACTATTTTTTTTTACCTTCCATCTGCATGACTGATGCAATCCCCCAAAAGATAAGCTCATGTTTGATTAATGGGGTGATTATATCTAATTAAATTGCAGGTCTGTTTCTCGAAAAATTGGTTCATTGTAGCGTTCCTGAGGCTTTTTTCTGGGTCAAATATATCTTGCACGTTTATAAATATACCATTCGATCATACATTTAATATTGTTAATATATCTGGTAAGGTGTTCTTGCTCTATATCTAGAGATTCTCGACAATATCCCCTAAAGCATCTGTAATATTAATGGTCCTGACATGGCATCTCAACTTCAGTCTCTTTTTCACCGCATGACGTGGCTTCCCTCTGTCGTTTTTACGGTTTTTTTCTAGGCAATTGTTTTATGGAGCTCTCCTCGTCAGTACCGTAATCTCATGAATATAAGTGTACTATAGATTGACAATAAGGCCCATTCGTTTTTTTTCTGTTGAAATACATAGGCGTCACCATAATTATATATTTTTCTCGCACCTATCACCTGTAGAGTTCTCTTTCGGTTTCTTTCTTCCCTGCCCCTTATGATCTTCAAAAATATAACGAATCATGTTATATTATCGTCCTTTCTCTTGAAAGTTTTCTCATTCCCTTTCGCGCTCAGTAAGCACTGGCCGCTTACTGGCATTATTGCCTTTCTTTAGACGAAATTATTAAAAATAAAGCCCAAATGTAATTCATTTAAAAAAAAAATGGACAAAATTTGGAGAAAACAACGGAAACATTAAATACATCACGAGAAATTCTATACCTAAAGACCGCCAGATATAAACATAAGAAATAAGGAACATGTTAACTTCAAGAGGATTGAATCTTTGGGCTTTAGTGATTGAAGAGATCAAGCAAAATCGTATGTCAAGTCAAACATACACTTATTGACAATGAAGAAGATTTCACAAGCAAAATATGACAACCATTCCTTAATGAAGGTCAGTAATTTCACACGGTGAAAATAAAGATAGCAACGTACCATCCGATTAATTTCCTTGATCCCGGTAATCTTAAGAAGATTCCCAGAGGAAAAACTGTGGCCATTTCGAGAAGAAATTTACCCAGGAGACGCAGGCCAGACACAAATCAATCATGTCTGTTGAAATTAATGTGAGGAACAATATTTTCCTGAGTAGTTCGAATATTATTTTTCTTCTCCTTTTATAGTAAACACTAGGTAGAGTGTTAGAAGCTTTGAATAATAATAATAATAATAATAATAATAATAATAATCCTTAGATCTGATAAAATGACAAATCAGGAAAAAGAAATTTTTAATTTATTGCACGATTTCTTCAGAGGGAATTTACAATGTGTTCATCATATTTAACTTGCAATGATATATCTATCTATAAATATATATATAAACATTGTCTATCTTTGTTGTGGAGTTATTTCGCAGTGGAGGCTTGTATTTGTACTAAATCGGTCCTAAATAGGTTTGATGTACAAAACGTTAGGAACTTGATCTAATAGGTATTACGCAGTGTAATCTTGCTGTGGTCGCTGACTACTTTCGTATTCGACTAACTGTCGACTACTGTCGTCCGACATCGACGCTATTTAGTAACTGCCCCACGCAGTCACATGTGGCACAAGGCGGAATTTAATGTGAGGTTCCCGAGCCCGTAGGCTCGGACAAAAAATCACCGTAGACCCCGCATAAATGGGATCAGGTCTGTCTACCTCCCCGGCCGAAACACTTCCCTTCGACATAGCTTCCTCTGGGTTCCTCTCTGTCCGAAGGCAGAGAGTTCGACTGTCGTTCATCAACTGTCGTCTGACATCGACTTGTATTTAGTCACCCCCATACGAAGGTATCATGTGGCACAAGGCCAGTTTAACGTGGGATCTCCGAGCCCGTGGGCTCGGCCAAAAATATACACTTTGAACCTGTAAAAACGCATTCAGAGTCGGTTTACCTCCCCGAACGAGACTCTGCCGAGATTTCAACCTTTCAGCCGGTCGTCCGACAACGACTGCCCTCGTTTCTCTTACTACTTTTACTTATATTAAGTGGGAGAGTCTATTAACTATAGAATAGGTGTGTTTCACCATAACAATCTTTAAACATTTTATACAAATTATTTTACTTTTCCAGGCGTGTTAGTCAAAGATTATCTTATATACACATCTAAATAATACCTGAGAATACACTCAGTAATTTAAGTGCTATACATGATAGACGCATGGGCGCAATGGTCTTTTTCGATTCTTGATTTAATCAGCAGAAGATATTCCAGTAATAGGTTGTCGTTGCTTTCTATTGTAGACTGGTCGCCAGCAAATGTTGTGGGACCCAGGGCCTCTTTCTATTCAACCCATATTTTTGTGAGAACTGAAGGAGTCATACTTTTCCCAAAAGAACTAGCGCGTAAGTCTATATAACTAATCCGACTGGAATTCGAACTCGGCTCTGATTTTTCAATTCCGTGCTGTTGTCTATTACAGCTCACCTCAGATCCAAGACTCCACTACCTTATTAATAAAAAAAATAGAATACTGTTCACTTGAGATCTCCGATTATATATCAGAAAAGCGAATTGAATAAAAAAAAATACCTTCCAAATACTAAGGAAAGTATTAAAAAAGTATTTCGCTAGAATCGCATAAAAGTTTTCTGAAATATCATTTTTGTGACGTATGGGTAGGCGTGGATGAGAAAGTACAACTCAAATCTTCACTGTTAAATAAACTCTATTTAATTACAAACTGCAAATAAATACGTAACACAAAGAAAAAAGTAACAGTCAATCAAACGTATGAAGACATTCAATAAGTAATTTCTTAGTAGGTCGGCTCTGATTAATGTCCGATAGTCACTCAATAATCAATCAACAATCAACTAGTAATCCACTCGTAATCAACAATCGTACTCAAGTCATCATCGACTGCAGTCCAACCAATAGTCAATTCGTAGACTATACCGCCGTCAGTAGCCTGACACCGTTATTTATAGACATAGCGGAAAACGTTTTCGTAAACCAAGCATGTCACGCTCGAACCTCGGTGTCGGCAGCTACCATTTTCTTCCTATATGACAATTATCCAATATGACTGCTTCTTTATGCCAGTGAACTATTTCCTCACAGATGAAGAGGAGACTTGAAGAAATAGAAATGTGGTTCCAGACAATGATGCTAAGAATACCAGTGACTTACCAGATCAGCAAGGAGAAAGTATAAAGAAAAAATGGAAACAAAAAGGACACTTGTACTTACAATAAAAAAAGAGACATTTCCTATTTCATGGGGGCATTAATGAGGAAAGTTGGCTTGGAAAATTTGACATTCACAGAACATAATGACATTGAAATTGAAGGAAATAACGTATAAGCAAGAAATCTATCAAAGCAGCTTGTGTAAATGGAAACAATTAGTGAAAGCAACAGTGAAAATATAAGGATGTTGTCAAGAGACAGGATCGCAAATGTTATAACGTTACGCAGCATAGAAAAATAATAAAAACATAAAATTACCCGTTCCCATGCTAGAGACTTTCGGCAAAATTTAGTGTTGCAATTGTTACATAGAATTTTTTGCAAATTAAAGTTGGCCGGAAAAGCATGGATCCGGAAGTGGGCGACTCAAGTGAGAAATGCGAGAAAAGAAACTGTCAGTATAAAAATGACGGTTACATCAAGCCAACTCAATTGTAAATTGATAAGCTCTTGACGCTAGTCTAGTACTGCGCATAAATATTAAAAAAAACTTCAAGGTAACATAGCGAAAAACTAATCCAAAATATTACAATGAAAATATTTAGAGAAAAGACAGTTGATGCAATCTTACGCCAGCGGAAAAGTGACGGAAGCCGAACCTCCAGATCAAGACCAATAATATTGCTGATTCTTTGGATTTTATTAAAGAACTCGAGGTAAATAACAATGTCACCAGACAGAATTGGACCTAGAATCCACGCAAAAGCCTTATTTATCAACCATGTTTTGGGTGAAGAATTAGTAAAAAAAAAAATCATTATTCTATCAGGTTTAAAACATGTTTCGTAGTATTGGCGACATTATTTATCAATCAACCCTTGTAAATTTGAAGAGGAATAAATTTACTTTATTTTGACACGATTTTTATGATTCTGCTTCGTCTAAAACTTGGAGATTTTATACATCAATCAAACTTTGTAATTTCGACGTAACAAAATTGGGTAACTTTTGGAATCAGATGCATTTTTTTGCCTGCTCTAAAATATGTTTTATAAACTCGGAAATCTCACATATGAATCAAACTTCGGAATTCTGAACATAAATTAATTTACTTAATTGTTATACCAGTTTCATGGGTTTACCTGTTTTTATAGAATTGTAGACGAAACGTAGACATATTATATAATATTAACATGTATATACATTATAATTTTACATGTTTGCTAACCTGCATTATGTTACATGTATGCTAGCCTGCATTTTAGGCAGCTTTTGTCACACGTACCTGACCAAACTGTGTTCCTGATCAAACAGGACTCATAAATAATTGCATCGGTCACACAACTACATGCCTATCCAGACGCATTACGTTACACCTATCTGATCATATCTCTGTCAGAATCCATGTAAACATACACACACATACTTACCAGAATCCATTCGAAACGTACTAGTAGAAAACACAAATATATTCACCTCATCCACTTTTAGAAGGATTAAAAATAATGGAGCCCTAATACTAAAATAGAAAAAGCCCACTCTTAACAATATGGACTACGAACAAGACAACAATGTACTAACCGTATTCGGGAAATAAAAACATCACTACACTCATACACATAATGCACATACTTAATTAAACTGAAAAAATTGAACCATCTTTGATAATGGTTAAATGTATAGCCGAAATCGCTTGGAACTATAGAACATTTGGACAATTTCTACACTTTCTATGTCCAAAAAAGACAGCACTTTTTCGAACACAAGAAAAATTAAGAAAAAGCTTAAGCGTAGTACCTTTTCTGTCGTTTTTAATGAAACATGAATAAATGCCTAAATACACAATATATATATATATATATATATATATATATATATATATATATATATATATATATATTGTATTTATATATATATATATATATATATATATATATATATATATATATACTACAGTTCTAAATTTTGAGACCACCCCAGGTATTTTTGTAATTGACCCACAAACGTAGATGGTTTGTACTTTAAATAAGTTAAAATTATTATAAATGATTTTAAAAAGTAAGGCTTTTTTTTTCTTAGAAAGTTTATTATGACACAAAAGTAAAAAGCATTTTATGATCAGATATTATTACTACAGCACAAATTTTGTGCATTTGTTGCAAAAAGTTTCTCAAAGTATAAGTTTCATAATTCATTCCATTCTATTTTCAATGCCTGTAGAAGGATTCATTCATTCTGCTGTCAAGTTCATTTATGCCAATTCTGGGGATGGCTTTAAAATTTTGAACTGTAGTATATATATATATATATATATATATATATATATATATATATATATATATATATATATATATACATGAGCTGTGATACAGCAAAACAAGTTGTCTGTGGGCGACAATATATACGCACCCGAAAAACTTAAATTCGTTTGCGCCCTCTTGTAAGATAAGTGCGAATTTGTAAACAATGACTATTACTACTAATATTACAAGGGTCTACCCTGAATTAACCACTGTCAGCCATTGGCGTGTTTAATCACAGAATAAGTGGGTAAAAATTCGCCTTTCTTTCGACCTTATGCCGATGGCCTGGGCGAAAATCTCCAACTGTTGTCGAATCAGTTGGTTTTCGATCCCGGCTTGAAGCAATCGGATGTCTAGCCACACTGATGAGCTGTGATACAACGAAACAGTCTCTCTGTGAATGACAATGTATATATACTTTGACTGCTAAAAGATAGAATTATTTTAATTAGCATAATGTTGGTTTCAATTAACAAACGTCTTTCGAGGAAAACAATGTCATTTAAAAAAAAAAGATGAACACGCAGTGCCCAGATTAATTTTATTCTCCAGAAAAACTGACCCACATTCCTGTTGAAATGAAGAGACTAAATGACAGAACTGATGTTCTTGTGAGAGAAATAGAATTTCGACTTAGTAAATGCAATTTAATTTAAAATTGGCCCAAAAAACGTAAATATTTAAGAATTATTCTGGAATATGACAAGCAAATAACTATAATTAGATGAACATGATTTCTGAATTAAAAAATAAAATAGCGGGCACAACCTTCGACGAGTGACACAGAGAGACGTGTAAAATGGGTTGCTGTTTCTGTGAAAAAATTACTCTCTGCAATTCTATTCTAATTATATTATTTTTCGGATAAGATGTTCGTCTGCATTAGGAAAATATTGCCGTCGCCAAAAAAAAAAAAAAAAAAAAACGAAATAAATATTCGTATAATTTTTCAGATCATAATTGTTGTATTTTTTAATACAGTTTATATATATATATATATATATATATATATATATATATATATATATATATATATATATATATGGGATATATATATATATATATATATATATATATATATATGAAGTAAATAGATCGATAGAGATATCGCTAAAAAGTGATAGATTATCTCAAATAATCCAAAATGGCTAATATGAAAGAAAACACATCAGAAAGCGGCCTCTGGGGAAATTTGCTTTCTGAGGAATTGTGACTTCGTAGACAGGCAAATGGAAAATGTGGCAGATTTTGATTAATGCACAGGCAAACAGACATACACACATATGTATATATACACATATACATTTATATATATTTATGCGTACATAAATGTAAATATATATAAACAAAGAGACACAGCTATACGTATACACACAAACTCAAACATACACACATATACAGACACTTATAAATACACACACAGACATACACAAAAAGACAAGCATAAACACACGCACGGACACACAAGGCTCACTGAAATTCCCGAGTCCGTCTTCTCCAAATCTGACAAATGATTAAACAATCATTTTATTATTTAATTTATTGATGAAAAAGATTTGATTAACTTCAACGAAATAACATCATCATCCATAATAATAAATTATACAAGAACAGATACACTATCAAAACAACCTATTCCATCTTATTAATATGCTCTAGTCACAGCCACTTCCAAACCATTATGGATATATTCAGATGTAAAAACACTGAAAACAAGTTGGTCATATCACTTATTCATCTCTTTTCATGATAGTGTATAGTTGAGTAGCATCATGATGGGAGGTGGACATTATTGTTTATATTTTTAAATTTGAATGACGATGAAGAAACGTGAATTAGGTGTCACATCTATAACCTTGGAAAAATCCTTATTCTGGGACTGAGCAAACAGTGTTACCGGAAGTGAAAGTATTTCCGACTGGATACCATCTGTTATGTTAAGACCTGCTTTTATCAAAACCACTCAACATGTTACATATACAAATCGCTGTATAACCATCACGACACCAACTGTCATGAGAGATATATTGGGATTAATATATGTGTAAACTAGGTGTAATGGATAGCAGCTTGGATTGAAGAATCAGAGAGCCGAGTTCGAATTCCAGTCGAATCCGTTACATTCACTTACGTGCTAATACCCTTGGGAAAGGTATGAAGCCCCTTCTTCGCTCCCCGGCTATGGGTAAATAACAGGATAGAATGGGTTCTATAGCCTTGGATGGCAACTGGTCTACCGCAGAAAGAAATGGCAAACTACTGCCGAAAAAAATCTGCCTCATGTATCGGAAGATACATGATCGCCTAAGCGTGTATCACGCATGGCACATAACTGACTAACTGATATGTTGAAATACCGGTTCGAGCCTGGTCAGTAGGTTGATTGGTGATCACTTGGGAATACCTGGTGCTGTAAGCTTGGATGTGCGGGTGGTGTAATAAATAATGGCACGGAATTGTTAATTGGAAAACCGAGTTCCAATTCTAGTTGGGTTCGTTATATTCACTTACTTGCTAATACCCTTGGAGAAAATATGAATATCCGTATGGGTAAATAGCAAGACAAACCGGGTTCTATAGCCTTGGATGGCAAATGTTCTATCGTAGAAAGAAATGGCGACGTACTGCGGGAAAAATATCTACCTCGTCGTATCGAAAAATACATGAATACCTAAGCGTGTATCAAACGTGGCACATAAGTGACTAGAACTAGCGTTACTTCTTGACGTAATCTTATCTCACTAAAATTCTTTTTAATATTTTTTTTCTTCTCGCTTTCCTTTCCTACATTGTCTTAGAATTCTTGCAATTTTCTTTCCTTGTCTGACACAAACACCATTCCACTTCAGTACATTTCCAACAATAAGAATTCGGAAATAACTTGTTCTTTTTAACCTCAGATTTATTCCTAGGTGAAATAAAACCAGTGGGAAGTTTACTCCCCTTTTCATATTCATGCATTTGCTAAGTTTATTTTTTGTTCCTATGGCGATTTAGTAAGCGTGGCATACTTGTGGCTCATGGCCGGAAGTTCAGAGTACCCATTGATGATTGAACTCAAAAGATTTTCTAAGCGTAGCGCAAAGTCCAAAGAACGGAGCACCCAGTTAGGATCGAACACGCTGCTAAGTCGTAATTACTCTAGAGAGATAAACGTGCTAGCCATTACACGACGCAGATTTTGCCCATTTCCTGTCCTTTTGAACGGAATTTCTTCCAGTAAATCATCTGACATAGTACAGTCTATAAATAAAATAAAATCCCTTATGGACTCACACCGAAAATTGTGATAGGAAAAGGTTACCTTCGATTTAAATAGGCTTAGTAATGAGAGGCAAAAAGTATTATTCTAACTATATTTGGAATTATCTGAAGATTACATTTTTGATAACTATGGCACTATAACATGTCCTCTTTTATTTAATATAATACAAGCCCAAGTCTCTACGTGTAGATCATACCCTAAATATAAAATTTACTGTATTATTTTCTGTGAAGCTAACTTGCTTAACACTGTTCCATAAAGCAAGAATATACGTATAGACATTAATCACTTCACCAAGACGCAAGGCTTTACTACGATTGAAAGGACGTGCTAAAGCTTTAGTGAGGGGAGAGGGTAATAAATGACCACGTTTGAAAAAGAAATACCACTACGATTGACGTTTGCTTTAAACTTTTTGAAAATTGTGATAGGAAAACGAGAAGTCGCCGAGAGCGTAAACTATTATAATAAAAATTCCGGTTACGTTTTGTTATTTAAACAGTAAAATGATAAAAAAAAAACTCTGACAATTTAGTACTGAACTGAACTTCAAGAAATCGAGGTGCAAACGATGTGCAACCAAGAAAAATGAGAAGAATTGCCATGAAAATATTTATAGAAAAGGCAGACAGTAACTGAAGCTGTGAACCTTATAAAATTACAGTTTCCTTGCTGGATTTTGTGAAGAATCTCGGGAGATATTTTAGGTACCATACAAAATCTTTCATCAGAACAATTGCCTTGAAAATATTTATAGAAAAGGCGCAGTGAATCTGCGTTACGGCGTTTAACAGAGACGCTTAGTGCAATAGTGTGAGATAGAAGAAACAGTCACGGTTACATCTAGCCATTCCAACTATAAAATAGGGAGACCTTGTAGCCAATAAGGTACTGCACTTAAATTCATAAAATCTAGGTACCTTGGTGGAATTAAACCCACGGAAAAGCTACGCTACGGCGCTGGGAAAGTGACTGAAACATTTGATTACTACCTTTCAGTTGCGGGCTACAATCGTTTGCTTAAATGATGTTTTGAAAATAGCCGTCGATGATGCTTTAATAATTTGTTACAGGTTAGGCAGGAAAGATATTTGTTTCCATCACAGGAATCCGCAGGAAAAAGCGGGTCCCAGTTATTGCTGAGAACAGTTTATTACAAACATCGCCATATACACAAAAACTATTGACAAGAAATGAGGGAAATATATGAGTTGTAGTTTTCAGGTTTTTGCAAAGTAATCAATTCTCCATAATACGATACATACATAGATATTTCCGAAATCATTATGTCACCCCCAATAAAGACTCGGACACATTAGAATGGTAGTGACTTACTTTGATAGCTGTTGTTATGAATACTATTTTATTTTATACGCAGTGTCCGACCAAGATGCTGGCGATTAAATTTATTCAAGATTTATTTTCTCTTGTTACACTAAGCAACGTTTGTCGTTATAACATTCCTCAACTTACAGGCTTACGGTCATAACTCGTAGAAACACCGGTTCTTATAAGTTAAGCAACGTCAAACCAAATCAGTACCTAGATGGGTGACAGCTCGCGAATACCGAGTGTCGTAAGTGTGGGTGGACGGGTGGAGTAATTATAAGGACACAAATACCAGTAATATTCGTTTTATTCGCTTAAGCACAAATGCTCTTTGAAAAGGCATAAGTCCATCTCTTCACAACCACACATTTAGGTTAATTAGTAGGACGTGATTCAGTTAGTCAATAGTATTACCAAAAAAATGTTATTAAGCAATATATTTCTGGTTTTAAGGAACCGGCAAAATTTTGATTCAACGTAAAAGCAAATCAATCAATCGATCCTCTATTTCCCCTCCCTGCAACCTGTTCTGCAAAAACTATTACAAATATTCCTTGCTTTTTCTTCTGCCTAGCTTTCCTTCAACATGTATTTTGAATGTTAAATTTTTAGACATTGTTTCGTCGAAATATTCCCTAAATTTTCTCCAAATGAAGTTAATTTAAAAATTATCTTTCTATGGATATAATTATGTCAAACTTGAATATATCTGAGTCTGTCTATATTTTTGAGATGATGTTTTATGTATATTATTTACATTATTCTGATTATTGTCCTCATCTTTGTCGCCATATTTACGTTTTCGGCCTTTGTACGCTCACAGGTGGTTGGAATTTCGAACTGAACCCTTTATTTCGCTCACTGGGGTAGACTGTTCTAGTTCACGTGCCATGGTTGATGGGTGTCAGTTATCTAATTTCCCTCTGAAAGTTCTTGCCATAACTGGTATTGAACTCTACACCTTTGAGTGCTTAGGACACATGGCACATTGGATAAAGGTGTTGCTTAGATCAGGAGGAACCAAAGAGTTCGAAATTCTAATAACCTGAAGAAGACCGGGCGTACAAAAAACGTTGTGATAAATATGGCCACAAAGATGATGACAATTATTCGAATAACGTAAATAATTGAATATATCTAAAAAATAAAAAGACAAAATCAAATATTAATTTTGGAAATGTTTTTGCTATGCTATTACCAAACTTAAACAACAAGCGACTTTACATGAATGGAAATCTATTCAAACTAATGCAAATCAGACACACTGAATTTGTCTTCACATTCTAAGGATGCAGTCGCTTCAAATACTGAATAAGACCACCTTCATTTAACGGCACTGAAAGAGATATGCGCTGACAGCTAATTGCAATGACCTTATTCTATAAATATCATCTGAAAAGTAAAAAAAAATATTTCTCCACGAAATAATTTTCATTTAAAGAATTACATTCGTGTTTTCCATTGCAAATATCATGGAACATATTTGGTCCAGAAAATAATTATTTGTTGCGTTTGGATGTTTAAAAATTTCTAAAAAAGAAATACTATCTTTTTATTACTCATCAATAACAGCAGCAATGATGACCTAGTCAATTATGCTATGACAACTAGAGAAAACAACAAAATTTGAAAGAATATCGATCCGAAGTTAAAAATTTGAGATTAATTTTGATGTTATTTTCTCTATTACAAATGTCCTTTCTATGTTGTTGGAATAAACAGAACAGTTTTTTTTTTTAATTTTGTTAGTTTTTTTTTTCTCATACTTTTGAATCAATGTATGAAATTTTAGTTTATTTTTTGTTTCAAATTTTCACCATTTCAGATATAAAATTCGGTATCAAAAACTGATTTTTGAAAATATTCATTTGACAAGCTAAGCAACCTTAACAATTTTGGCAAAATAAAATCCATCATATAATTGTTTTCATTTCATGTACTTAGTTTTATGAATTTAATTTTCATTTTAGAATTTTGTTTCATTCATTCGAGTCTCAGCAATCAAAGTTACAAAGTGAATGACTTCTAAAGAATGGTCAGACAATGAGTATTAGAGTCGCAGACTTTTTAAGTGATGCCTTTTGTTTAACATAGTGATTTATTTCTTTGTTTATCACTGTTTTAAGGCGCCGGTCCATCAATTCAAATATTCATGCTCTCCAACTTTTAAGGAAAGTTCAGACGAACAATAGGGCGAGCACGTCAGGAAAACAAATAACAGAACAGAAAACAAAATGAAAACAACTGATTCTGCAGTGAGACAAATAAGGCTATAAATATAAATAATATTACGAAAATTATTGCATGTGATAAGCAATTATTGTGCAATGTTTTATCAACATGATAATTACTCGAAAAATAAGAGTGTTCAAAATGGGGTGAATAAAAAAAAGATAGAATAATAACATTAAACAAATACAATCTTTTAAAAATCAAATATTTCTGTCGGAAATCAGTAATAGCAATGATAGAAGTTGGAGAAATTAATTCTAACCGAACTAACCTTTTGTAAAGAATGTTATGTGTCCAAAAGCTATGAGAAATTCTAGAGACACCATCAACAACAGGGAGCATAGCGAATACATGAAACGAAAATGATGACAGTAGTTGTAACAATAAGAATATTATAATCATATCTGATCATGGGCGGGAGAATTAGATGATGCTTGATGACAAGAGTGTTGAATTTTAGTTTATTTTAAGTCGGTATGTTTTTGAGATGGTGAATTCAAGATATTTGGACGTCATATATATATATATATATATATATATATATATATATATATATATAACTTTGAACACTCTAAATTGTATTCTATCTGAATAGGCTCGGTTAATGTCCCTGAATGTATTTCTAACTGGGACGCACATGCAATGTTATAAGCAACTTTCAACAAAATCTACAAGTCCATCACGCACATTTAGCTGTAACATTTTTTCTTCGTATACCTTTATTAGAATTGATATTGTAATGTCGTCTGCTTTGTTTGTTTAACGGCATATCAACTCCTTATCGGTCGATTAATGTTAGAATTTAATTTTCTTGGAAGTATTTGTGTTGTAGAGTAGTTTTCACAGTGGAGGCTTCTATTTCACTAAGTCGGTCCTAAATTAGGAACTTGAAATATTAGTTAATGACGCAGCAATCTAGTTGTGGTGGCTGATACTTTAATGTCCGATATCGACTGACTCACTCAACTCACTCAGTCACCTGGCGACTGCTACTACTACTACTTATTATCTGTGGGAAAGTCTATTTACAGTAGAATAGGTATCATCTAGTATAACACTTTGTTAATTCCTTTTACTATTAGAATATATTTGGTGGAATCTTTTCATGATATTAAAATCTATTGTTGGAAGTATATTTTTTATTATTACAATCTACTGCTGTTATTTTTATTATGAAAATGTTTTTTTATACATTCATAATGTTTTGTCCCCAGTTTGGTGGTTCGCTATTTGCCCATAGCTGGTACCATAGCAGGTGTTACCATTCCGGCACACCGTGAGCTTAGAAGAACTGCAATTAATAGGCGGCTGCACCAAAAAAAAAAAAACAAAAAAAAACAACAAAAAAAAAAAAAAACGCCCAATCAGAGGCCTTGCTGCCGGATGTAAATTATCGTCATACCCAGAACGCTGGATGTTATGATGAGCATATTATGCTTTGTGTATAATGTGACTCGGTACCGCATTATTAGTGCGCCCCCTCTCCCTCTCTCTCTCTTTCTCTATCTCTCTGTCAATAACAATAATCATCATCATAATAATAATATGGAATTTGATCGTTCAGCCTGATATTAAAATCCAAGCTAATCGACAAAACAAAATTGGAATAGCCACGTTTAAAAAAAATAAATGTCTCTAATAGACGTAGCAGTCATAGCTGACAAAAACACATCTTCGAAAACATTTAAGTAACTAAGTAAATACAAGAAACTGAAGAGCGAGATTAAGAATACAGAATCTCAAGAAAGAAACATTAGTTGTTATAATTGGGGTTTTGAGAATTATATCTGGAACAAATATCTATGTGGAACATATTCTCAGGAGCGCTAAATTTTGGCAATTGCAAACATCATACGCCTGTGTACTTCTTACATTTTCCTTGCATCAACAGTGACCAAAATAACATAAATTCTTCTGACATATTTGATGTATGTTGGTTGCATAATGGAAAAAATATTAAGCAAAAAATTTAATGGCCACATGTATGATGTCACATACAACAATGTGGCATCATCGTGGGTTGCGGAACATTTTGTTACAAACGATTATAATTTCGACAAATTTCACCAAGTGCACATTCTGAAAAAAATATCCAGTATCCAGAATCCACCGAAGATTGCAATACATAAAACGCATTGGGATTGTTACATATGCAAACTACTAACTTTCCGCCCCAAGGGAATGAACTTCTTTGTGTATAATGTGACTCAGTATCGCATTATTAGCGCGTTCCCCCTCCCGCGGAAGTGTTCAATAGGATTCATAGTAAACTGTTTGATTAATTAATCTTACTAACTAATCAACTAACGGAGTATTTAAACATGAGTACGCACGTTTCAGTTAATGCCATTCAAGCTTGCTACGTTTCATTCTTTATTGCGTCTTGATTACCAGTACCGCCATTTTTGCCAAGACAAAGGACGTTGGTACAGATGTATAATTTTTTGTAGATTTTTAATATTTTTATACTTGTATAATTCTTTTTTATATCACTTCAACAAGAAAGAAATACTATCGAAATAGTGTTGAACAAAATCAATTGATTAATTTATTTTCTTTTTCTTTTCTTAAATCAAGCTCTTCTCTAAGTGTTCATAATAATACTAATAATACTAATACTAATACTAATAATAACAACAATAGTAATAACAATATTTATTATTTGTAGTTGGAGCCCTCGGATTGATTGGAAAAATGTTTGATAGATTAAATGAATTGACCCCTGGTAGACCAAACGTTAAAGAAATACAATACAAAAATATGTACTCACAAGTACACCTCACATATTACGAAGAGCTTTATCTATGTAAAATATGTGTGACCTTAGTTTTTTAAATATTTTTTTTTTAAAAATGACCAGTCAACTTTGGTCGCTGGTTGGGACCCGGAAGGAAATGTCGAATCAAACAGAAATACACAGAAATAATAAATAATAATAATAATAATAATAATAATAATAATAATAATAATAATATTAATCGGTTGAAAATTGGATCGCTTGGTAAATGTGTGAGTGATTACGATTTTACAAGAACGAGTGATATATTCAACAAATGGAATTTGAGTTAGATTAGTTTTATATGCATGGGATTCTCAGAATGAGAAATAACAAGCTATAATAAATTTAAACAAGAAAATTTTTGATCGACATACTTCATTGTTTCCTCAGAACACATTACAATTTACTGTCCTGTTTTCGTGGCGTAGAATACGTACCCTGCATGCCTTGCAGAGTTTAATACCCTACCCCAAAAGGGACCACCTACTGTGTGGATGAGTCAAAACTGGTGTATATTATTTTCCTCTCTTAACGGCATAAAATGCATGTTAGTGTAACCTTCTAGTTCAAGTGGTCCCCAGCACTTGTAAAAGATGAAACTCAATGTAAAATAAAAATTAGAGACCCGACCAACACCTACACAATCAAAATGGGTTATTTAATTCTTTGTCTACTTTTCTATTAACTATTTTGTGATATAAAATTTATTTTCGTCATTAAATAATACAAGAAGGGTTGATATACCGTTAAATTAAACATCCTAAACTAATTAGAAATGGCAAGAAAGGAAAAGAGGTGTAAATATAAAGATGGCACGAGGCAACTGAACATCTTTTGAATAAGAACGCAAAAGATTTCCATCCTTTTTGGTGCCATTCAACAGTTGTATTTTTCATGTAATTTTTCATTTAAACATTAAAGACTCTTCGAAATATTTGCTCACTCCATAATAAACATTGCCATCATCAACTAATATATTAATAATAATAATAATAATAATAATAATAATAATAATAATAATAATAATAACTGAAGGTTTTATCCTTGCTGCGGCTGAGGGACCAATAACACTAACTAGGAATTATCAAGCACATATACTAAAATATTGTGTCAGTCCAAAATGCAGATTCTGTGATAAATATCCAGAAACGATTGATCATCTTGTAGCAGGTTGTACGGTGTTGGCACCCACTGAATATAAAACCCGACATGACAGAGTGGGCCAATATCTGCACTGGAAAATCTGCAACTTCTACGGGAAGAAAACTGAAAGAAACTGGTATGAACACCACCCAGACCCGGTTACGGAGATGGGACCTGTTACAATTCTATGGGACTACACAATACACACTGACAGAACAATCAAGGCCAACCGCCCAGATATTGTTATTAAAGACCATAAACAAAAACGGTGCCTCCTTATTGATATGGCAGTCCCTGCCGACTGCAATGTATCTTTGAAGATATTCAAAAAGTTGTCAAAGTACAAGGACCTTGAAATAGAAATCGCGAAAATGTGGCATAAGGGGAACATCAACAATCCCTGTTGTAGTTGGAACCCTAGGACTGGTTGGAAAAAGATTCCAGTAGACTAATTGAAGGGATACCTGGAAGTCCATGCCTCAAGGAGATATAGAAAATTGTTCTAACAAGTACAGCCCACACCTTACGAAGGGCTTTATCTATTTAATCTTTTCTTTTTTTTTTTTTTTTTTTTTTTGTCAGTGGAAAGTGTCATGACGCCATTTCTAACCTTAGGTCCCAGGCGGGACCCGGAAAGAAATGTGTAAACGCCAGAAATCAAAGAAAATAAAAATATAATAATAATAATAATAATTGTAATAGAGGTAATAATAAAGAATATATAACAATGTAGAAAACGATTAATATTTCAATATAAAATATTTCAAAATACAAAACAAAAACCCCCAAAATACCTAAGTAAACATGTTTACGCTAAAACATTTCAAGGAAGGTTTGAGTATATCAGTAGAATTTTTTCATTAAATGAAATTCTCTATTTTTCGAAACATGGAAACTGTATAATGATCTATAGGTAGCTATAAATTAAAGAACTAATTATAATAAAAATGAAAAAGAAACGTCATTATCTGTCAAAAAATAAAGTTCGAAATCTTTGAAGATAAATAATTAGAAAAAGAGAGAAACAAAATAAAATGGCCTTTAGCTTGAGACGCGTGTTATTATCAGATTGAAGAAAATAATAATCAAATTATATCTTTTTAAAAATTGAGTTTTATTTTGGCTTGCGGCGTGTACAGAATTGGCTGAGTGTGATATAAGTGTAAAAAAATATATTGTCATGTGTTTGCACTTTTTATGAGTATCATTACGCATTTTTATCTAGCTATGCGAATGTTTGAAGAACAGAAATTTAGAAGCGTATTTTTTATTTGGTCTGCAAGACTAAACATTTCAGAATTCTGACCAACGATATTCGACATCTAGTAAAAGAAATGAAAAGTTAAATATTGAATATTTAAAAAAAATAGTTTCATAAGTCTTATAAAGATATAACTATTAATGTTAAACATTATATACTCTGAGCAATAATTTTTCATTTTAAATATAAAAAAATATTCCTATTTAAAAAAAAGAAGAAATATTTTAATTCAAAAAATTATATTTTTATTTCATCTTCTCACAAAAAAGAAACGCGATGAAATATTTAGCACTTTTATTATTGATATATAATGGGACGATCAATAGGTCAAATATTTATCTTCGGAATTTTTATTTCAAATACTTACTTTATGATATTCAAACTATTTGATTAATATACCCGACGGAATTACATGCATTGGTATGGAATGAGATAACGTTTCATTATATAGATTTAATAACTGAATACAGTTTCGAACGACAGAGAAATTTAAGCTTGAACAGAAGTTCCCGTTTTTATTCATAGTAAAATTAATTCAACAAGTAAATATATTTACGGATTTAAATAATTACGGAAATCTTTCATTGAATATAAGAAGAAATCATTCAACGTCTTTTCGAATGTTTAAATAATGTTTTCTTCAATTAGGTAGGGAAAATGCTTTTTACAGATTTTTCAGTTGAATGGAATTAAAATCAAATTAAATACCTTTCCCAAGATTATTAAGATGTAAGTGAATGTAAGGAATTCGACTGGAATTCGAACTCAGCCTCCTCAATCCAAGAATACATCAGAATAATTAAAGTCCATTTCAATAATACTAATAATAATAATGACGTTGATGAATTCAGCAATCATGCGATTTTTTCACTTATATAAATAATTCGGTAAAATTTAAATTAAACATATTGTTTTGACTTATTTAGATAATTCCGTGAAATTCTTTCATTTCCTTCTAAGAGATAGTATATATATTTTGTTTTCTTTGCATGTAAAAGCATTGATATAATTTCGGTTACAGTAAAACTGTATTTATAAAAGAATTTTCATAAAAATAAGAAACATAGTTGAAATATTTATTAAAATATCCTTTATTTTTTTTGTATTTTTGCAAATTAAATGTAAGCGTTTATACTGAAAATAGAAACCCCATGACAAATATACATACCATATATACTCGTGTATCACGTGACTTTTGAAAACCTAATATTGAAACTGACTTGACTACTGGGAAAAGATATATGGTCAACAGCATAGCCAAGTCCAGAAGTATATACGCTAAATTTATATTTCGTGTATAATGTGACCTCCTTAAAACTAGATTCGCATTATACGTTAGTATATGAGATATATACAGCATTTTTTATAGATATATATATATATATATATTAAGAAAAAAATATTTTAGTATATAATGCGAGTAGATTCTAGTAATATGAAAATATTAGACCTGAACCACTGAAAAATGCTCGATGCATTTTATTTATACAGAGCAAAATGATTAATAATTACACAAGTCTTTTACTTCATATGGGGAATAGGCTATTTCGGCAGACGACGAAAGCGGTCGTTAATTTTTTTTAACCCCGATGTTGAATGAAATAACGTTCATGCCTGTAAAGTTAGCGGGAGCAGCATGAAGGAGTTAAGTGTGTGGAATGGAAATTGGAAGCTAAAGTGTCAACTTAAAACCTTTTGGCAATATCAGGTTTAAGTTGACAATCTCAATTCCTGCAGAAATTGCCTATTACCCATAGGAGATAAAAATATGTATTCGAATATATATATATATATATATATATATATATATATATTAAATTCCCAGATGAATTCTGTGGACAAGACAGATTGGTATCAAATGACAATTGGAAAAAATCTTACATTTTGCCGACGCGTTTCGTCTTCCAACTTTTTCAAGGCAAAAATGAAATCGAAATGTTTTTGTTGTTATAGTTACATTAAAATTCAAAATTAAAAAGATAGACGCTTGTGTCTAAGCCTTTTTTTTCTGGTTAATGTAAATTACCTTTATAGTAAGGGATTATTATTATTATTTTCTTTTTTTTTTTTTTTTAATGAATTATAACATTATCAATACTACATGATAAAGGGTCTTTGTCATGTTGTATTGATAATATTATAATTATGAATATGTCCTGAAGATGGTTTATTAGAGCAGAAACGTCCGACGTTAACATATTAACATTAAAACAGCATTATTGTATATAAGGATTTTTGTTTGTTTTTTCCGTATATATTTTTCTTCATATATATATATATATTTATATATATATATATATATATATATATATATATATATATATATATATATATGGTTTCTCAAAAAAATTTACAAATATTGGGACCGGATTACTCACGCCAAGTAAAGGACACTACCAGTTAAACATATGTCCGCATAATATTCGTCTTTGAATTATCAAGATTAAAGAAAGTTAACGCTCGATGATGCTGTCACGCCATTTGACTACGTTACATTTGTCATTCATGTACCGTTGTGCCTTATCTGTCTTCAATGTTTAACGCATTTAGAGGTGAGTTAACTGATAAGGGTTCGGATCCGTTTCATATCGTGTGCAGGCAGATATGAATACGGCCGCGTGAATAGTCTTGGACGAGAGGCTGCACGGTTGTATCAGATTACATTTACAGACCAAAGGCAGCAGAGTTATCCGACATTTGCTGTTGTTTATTGTTGTGTTTTGCTGGTACCAAAAATGGTTCGAGGAAGACCGCGATCCGTTCGTACGCTTGAGAACGAAGAACACATTTTACAGGATGTCGGAAACTATCTAGATATCATATATCAAGTATATGTATATATATATATATATATATATATATATATATAAGGGGTTGTGTATGTGTATGTGTGTGTGAGCTGGC
The DNA here is from genome assembly GCA_903632075.3 of Acanthosepion pharaonis. Classification (NCBI taxonomy): domain Eukaryota; kingdom Metazoa; phylum Mollusca; class Cephalopoda; order Sepiida; family Sepiidae; genus Acanthosepion; species Acanthosepion pharaonis. Next base: position 1,215,128 of record CAHIKZ030000067.1, read on the forward strand.
AGACGCGTTTATCATATTGATATGAGGATTTGAAACAAATAATCGAAGAGTGAACCTGCATATTTTATTTCAATTAATTTAGATTTTTGCGTAAAGTCAGTTAAATATATTACTTTTATTTACTGTCTAAGAAGAAAAGATTGCACTGATGAAAATAACTTATATCACAGATAACCGTGAAACTTTGTTACATATCCATATTTTTCACGTAAAATTAAAACTTGAGCCAGCTATATTTGTTATTGTATTTTTTTACAATCGACTATAATGACACACATAAATATATGCACACATATATATATATATATATGATATATATATATATATATATATATATATATATATATATATATATATATGCATAAATACGTATATATATATATACATATGTATATACATACATATAAATATACATATATATATATTTATATATATATATTCACACAAACACATACACTTATATATATATATATGAATTAAAAATTAAAATATATTAATATTAAAATATATATTTATATATATGCGTATATATATTTATTTATATATGCGTATACATATATATATATTCATATATGTATATATATATTATATATGTATATATATATATATATACACACATATATCTATCTATATATATATGTATGTATATATATATATATATATATATATATATATATATATATATATATATATATATATTTACTATTATTATTAAAAGAGTATAACTGTTCTTTTTTGGCGTGTATTAAATTAGATTTAATTAGACATATTTTTACAAATGTAACGTAGGATTTTCAAATCTTATTTGTTTATTTTTTTAAAATTATTTCACAGTATGATATACAGGTAATATGGAAAATTAATTTATCCTAATTGAAAATGTTACATCGTTTAAGCGATGTCTATTTTCATCTCTGCAATCATGTTCCTTCAAAGCACTAAGTTGGTAAGAATGTACTGCCTTGATGTCTATCTGAATGTTGTCCTATATATATATTTGAAACGATTATTTTATAATTATGTATAAGTATATAGCTCTAAATCTATACCTTGCTGTATAATAGTATATAGATATATTTACATCTAACAATTCGAGGAAAAGAAATATCATTTAGTTAATATCATTCTTTTAATTTAAAAGCTTTACTTGTTATATTTTTACGTTTACTTTTCACACATGAATTGAGCATTTTTTAATTCTACTGTTTCCTGGTCATATCCATATCTGACCTAGGGCATGTGTTTATAAAAATATTAGCATTCATGCTTACACCAAGTGGTGACAGTCTACTTCTTGGTTCATGTGTAGATTGCAAGCAAGCGTAGAACAGGTTGTCGTCCCTCTGTATTCAGGAAAGTGAACACACACAAACCACCACACATACGTATATATGTATGTGTATATATATATATATATATATATATATATATACAAATATTTTATTATAAAACTGTATATACAAAATTATATATATATGATTATATACAGATTCTTACGCGAATGTGCATGCGCACACACACACGCGTATATATATATATATATATATATATATATATATATATATATATATATATTTACAAAAGGGAAAACCCTTTATGAAGTCGTCAAAAAACAAACGTTACGGCAGTTTTTTTATATGCACAAATCCCTTTTATAAAAAAAATAAAATAAAAAGATAAATAAATCTCCATAGACACGCATACCAGACTAGGGTTAATACATCTTCCGTTTCAAATTTAGACACCCCTACCTTTCCCTGACTTGACATCTATGAATGTAACTCTATACTGATACTTATTATTAACACCCAACACACGCCTACCCAATTTAAACAATTCGCCCTAGCTGTTACCATGGAAATTTTGATTTCAATTATTAAAACACGTAAATTTCAGAAATACGTTATTCCAAAAAAATTTCGCTTGAAGATGGAACAGAGCTTACTTTAACTCATTTTAATTCAAATAATTATATTGAAGTTTTCGGCTCTTGTTTTGAAACCTGAGACCTCTTATGTCGCGAGTTGGAATCATATTTTAAATAAATAATATATTATATATATATATATATATATATATATATATATATATATATATATATGAAGTCTAATATATATATATGAAGGATTAAATCGACAAAATTAATGAAGGTCACGAAAACAATTTAACCCCCTGAACGTCTGGCCACTTTATGCATTTAAATTCAATCTGTAGTTTGAATTAGGATAAATTAAAAACAGTGGCCAAATTAAATTTGAGCGTATACTTACGACTGCCTTTATACATTCTGTGTCTACGTGTGTATAATAATCGGTTACTATGTCGCAAATGTGTCAGTTAAACCTAAAGCTCTACGCCGAATAGTGTGTGTCT
>CAHIKZ030000067.1:1222500-1240000 GCA_903632075.3 Acanthosepion pharaonis
GGCATTTATTATTCATTTAAATTATTTACAAGATATATGAAGTCATGTTATTCTATATTGATATGTAATACGTACAATAATAATGCTTCAGAATAATTGTTTTAAAAGATGACTTAATTCATGAGTTTTCCTTTCCGATTTTTCTAAATTAAATTACTTCCGGAATAATTATATTTTAATGTAAAACAATGGAAATAGCATTAGTTTTTTTTTTCCTTACTATTTTCATAAATCTATTGAGAACGGTTTTCTTAATGTTCTTTAAAAGAATAATGTGTAGCCCTCCAAGCAACCAATGTCTTTGCTCTTACTTCCAAAATGGAAATCAGTTCTAGTGGAAATCATCTTTTTCGTTGCTTCTCCTGCAGGACTCAAAGATACTTTACCAGCCGTTGTTTCAAATGAAAAAAAAATTGTTATGCCTCAGAAAATATAAAATATAAAACAAGATTCATAACGGACGGTGCCATTCCATTAGTGATAGGTTATATAATGTTCAATCTACGAAACAAAGTACACTGGCCTACAAACAGGTTTTTTGAGTGATTCTTCCACTTTACAGGTGATAACATCACTTTAGAATCCATACCCCTTAGGTAAAATACGCAATGACTTCCTTTATTGTAATGCTGAATTGCATTCGCCACGTATTTGAGATACTCTACCTTTCTATGCATATATAGATTTATAGTCTACGAAATCGTCGTATTTGATTATATATACATGCGCGAAAAGACAAATCAATGCAAATTACTTCATTTCCTTATCGGCTTATTGTTACAGAAACATAAAATCTCGAAGATATAAAAGTAAACTATATAAATTTAATATTCAAACAGACATTTTTATTATTTTCATATTTCACAACAAATATGTATTTTTATTTTAAATACCAATAACAAAGACAAAATACTATAAAAATTACTACGGACAAAAGTATTTTTTGGAAGATAATATTTCACGTCAAGCAAACTTTATAATTAAATGTGCTGACTCGAGAATAAGTATTAATGATAACAAATACAATTACATTTTCACACAGATTCACACAATTCTAGCATTCATGAATAGGCTAATAATTAGTCTATTTGTAGTAACCAGTCTCCTGAAGAATGGATGTCCATTTCGTGAAACCTAGTTCAACATTTATAATTTTATATTTTTCAATAATCAGTTAAGTAAATATTAATAAGACATGACTAATATAGCAAAGATCCGTCAATAAGATTTGTGACAAATACAATTTTTTCTTAATTTTAATTAGTTTTCAGTTTTCATACATTGTCGGATAAGGAAATAATAACTGAAATTAAGACAGCGATCATGATAGCAGTTAATGTTACATTTACATAATTTAAAATATAATATAAAATATATAATATGATATAATATATATATATATATATATATATATATATATATATATATATACGTTTCATTAAATAATATAGACAAGTGTTGTCTATTTATTTTATGTAAAATTTTTTCGTAACGTCTGATAAGTTTAATAACTTTAAATCGGTGTTGACCTTCAGATTTATTGGCAATTTCCGTGAGTCTATGTGTAATTTCCTCCAGTTGTTCAGGGGTAGTTATATCCTGTAGTTTATCGTAAATGTCCTGTTTGTTGCTATTAAGGTTGTTCAATTTTTTTCTTTGCTATTTCAATTTGCCTTTTCACAAGGCTACATTTATAATTCCAAGTATTGATAGTATTGTGGGCTGCTGGATCATGTAATTTAAATTGTGTGTATTTAGGCAGCATCTTTTCATTCATGCACGTTTCATTAAATAATATAGACAAGTGTTGTCTATTTATTTTACGTAAAATTTTTTCGTAACGTCTGATAAGTTTAATAACATTATCGTTGAACGAAGAAATTCAAAATATTGATCTTTTTTTAATACAATCTAAGCTTTCGGCTTACATAAGCCATAATCAAAGATGTCAACATATTAAACAATATATGGACACGACAGTGATCTTCCACTAATAGTGGAGGTAAATAAACATACCAGTGGATCAGACAACTAGAAAAATATAAGGAATTATTTTATTTTTAAATTTATAAGAGCATATACAAATATCTCTGTGGTTTAATAGGTGAGCCAGATGTTGCGTTACGACATATTTTCCGAAGAAATGCATGTAATTTCTAGTTTCATTGGAGGCTTATTATCGTAGTCATCATCATCCTAAATCCTAACTGACTTCGCCAGAATTATGATTCCGGATTCATAAGGGCGTGAAATCGAAATTATGAAGCAAAAAATACGAGTCTGAAAATGAATACTGACATCACATTCACTGAAACACATTAATTAAAACGGTTACACATGTACCAAGCTTACGGTCATGACACGTTAAAACTCTAGTATTCATACGATCACCGAAGTGAAGCAACATCGAACATGGTCAGTATGGAGATGGTGACCGCTAGAGAATATCAAGAGCTGGAATCTTGAATCTGCCAGCGGTTTTATGGATAACAGTTCGGAATTGAAAATCGAAGCGGCGATTTCCAAATCTAGTCGGGTTCGTTATATTCAATACCCTTTATATATATATATATATATATATATATATATATATATATATATATATAAATATAAATTTTACGTTGAGAGAAAACAAATTTCATGCGGCAAAGTTGCATCTTGTTTCAATGTATATGCATCTCGACTGGTGAGAAACAAAAAATGGTTATCTAAAAGTGTTTGCTTCTCACTTGTCGGGATGCATTCGCATTATTCTTTTTCGCGATTCTAGATAATCGTTTTGGATTCCACCAGTCGAGATGCATGCACATCGACACAAAAATGCATCTTCGCCGTGAGTAATTTGTTTTGTCCGTATGTCAAATTCTAATAAATAATCATTGCTCTACGCTTGGTATTGATCCCTCTTTTGAATTAATGCTGTGAACGTTAAATTTATATTACTTTCGTTATCATTACATTCGGATATATATATATATATATATATATATATATATATATATATATATATATATATATATATATATAATCTAACAGATAAATTTAAAAGATGAAATTTAAGCGTCCCCTCTGCGTATGTAACGTGATAAGCCAAAAAATTTGGCCAACATTGCCGTTGATTTTTATAATAAATTCTTTAACAATGAAAGAAAATATCTGCTGACAAGGCTTGTGCGTGTGTGTGTTTGTATATATGTGTGTGGGGGTGCTTACTTTAGGGAGTTTTGCGTTGGCTAATCGGGTCCAATTTTTTGGTGATAGAGCATTCGCTTAATGTCTCTGACAGTGTTAGTCTGAAGAAATCTTAGTAGAAGAAAGCAAACCTATTGCAAAAATGCTTTGAAAATGAATAACATAAGGAGAAAGAATTAACTGCTGCCATGTGCAGCATGTGCAGAAGTTAAGGGAAAATTTTATCTCTGTGGAGAGACAATATCCTACTCGGTATGAAATCGCGATAACCTTTATTGAATGCGACAGACACCCTAAGCGTAAAATGGCTGAAAGTTTATGATTACTTCATTGAAGATGAGGACACATTTCCCCGCCAAAATGTCTGAATAATACGGGAACGACTATCTCCAAGATGAAAAATTGTTAAATATATATATATATATATATATATATATAAAGAGAGAAAGAGAGAGAGGGGGATAGATCGATAGATAGATAGATAAATAGATAGATAGGTACATAGATAGATAGATGTATATGAGTTTGTGACGTGGTTTTCACGCTTTTGTGATCATCAGACACAGATATAGACGCTCACGTACACTCCTATTGGTCCTATTGGTCCATATTGGTACGTTTGCATGTGTGTATGTGTGTGAGGAGGTGTAAGATTGTCTAATGGCCCAGGCGGCAGATTTGAAAAGTGTCAAGAACACCATTAACCGTTCCCTGTTGAAAGGAATATGGATACATATAATAGAAGTTACGGTCCCGACACCGAAATAGAATTACAACTATTTCTGTATGTAAGCCCAAACGCATGGATTTGTATCTGCGCCTAGTCTCGGATTGTTTGTTTGGATATGTTTGGGAGAACTAAAATGCGTACACCTGTATGTATGCGTGTCTATGTATATGAGAGTTTGATCTCAAACAAACACAAAAGTTAATTATCCCTCCCACCACCAAACATAGTCAAAGAAGCATAAATATATCCATTTTAAAAAAATAAACCAGTTCGTCTGATGATCGCAAAAGCATGAAAACTAGGGTCACGAACTCATATATATATATATATATATATATATATATATATATATATATATATATATATATATATATATATATATACATATATACAATATATTATGATCAGAAGCATGGATGCACATATATACATATTTATGTGCAAAATACAGGTCAATATAACAACTATTTTATTAAATCTAACAATTCAATTAAACAATGAGATAACTGCAGTATGTGGAAAGGGGCTACTGCAGAAGAGAATGAGAAGTCTTTAAAAAAAACAAGAGACCCATTCCTAAACAGAAAACAAGGGATAAACTTCTACTCCTGTTCAAAGGACTGAGTTGTAATGCGAAGCGGACGATGATCGAACAATTCAAAGAAAAATCTTTTCTTAGCCGTCGAATTTTGTCTTCTGAGGAACTTTAATAATAGGATATCAATTTGTAACACGCATTTATATACAGAAATAAATATGTCATTAGTTTTACAAAATTTACCTTAAATATTTTTCAGGCTAACTGAATGACGGATGATCAGGGATGTACTTTGATTTTTAATAAAGAACAATGAGTAAAAGTTGTTAGTTTTAGAGGTTTTCGAAATTGTATAATTTGTACGTTTGTCTTGACAGCATCCAGCAGAGGACGAAAGTGTTCGGCTACTTTTTCCTTTTGTCTTAATTAAAACACACACACACACACACACATACACATATATATATATATATAGTCTTAAGATGTGCCATATTTATGGGGTAAAGTGCTCAATCTCAGAGATAGAGCGTGTGTAAATATAAAAGTGAACATAGAAGCGACTGACGATTGCATCTAACATGAAACAGACAGTCGCCTCTAAGTGTTGACTTCTATGTTCACTTTTTATATATATATATATATATATATATATATATATATATATATATATATATATATATATATATATATATATATATATATATATATAAACACAAAATGAAAACTCTTCTCGTTTATTCATATGAGGAACTTTATCAAGACAAATGCAAGCACTTTATTTTGTGACAAGTATTTATGTACAAGAGCAGACATGTTATTTTTTTTCAAAAGTTTGGGGCGTAGGAGTGCTCATAAATATTCATCAACTTCGCGGACAAGACAGTTAAGTTCATAGACGTGAGGTGATACAGTTTAATATCTAATAAATGGAAGAAAGTTGAGGATTTATCTTCTATCTATCTATCTATCTATCTATCTATCTATCTATATATATATATATATATATATATATATATATATATATATATATGAACATTTAATTCATCACTCAGAAGCGACAGCTTGTTTCATGCTAGACGCAATCGTCAGCCTGCCTGGCTTTTGCGTCTAGCACGAAAAACACCCTGTCACCTCTGAGTGTTGACTTCAATGTTCACTTTGTATTTATATTTACACACTCTCTGTCACTGATATTATGCACTTTAGCCCCATAAATATAGCACACATTAAAACTATATTGCGATATATATATATATATATATATATATATATATATATATATATATATATATATATATATATAAGTATGTGTGTCTGTGTATATCTGCGTATGTCTCTTTTGTGTGTATGCGTAAAATGCTAATTAAATTATTTTGATCTCTATTCCTGTATAAAACAAGTCACAAAATAAAATCCTCATATTTCCTTTGATAAAAAAATATTTAATCTTTTTTTTTTTTTTAAATTTTAGAGCTTTCTAATATTTTTCCATTTGGTGAGATAAAATCAAATTTCAATATTGTTCATTGTCCCAAACGCTTTCAACCATTTTCGAACAGTCGGAATGGAGTGTTAAAAGTTTATTTAAAAATAGAAAAACGCTTGCAAGAATTCCAGCCGTTCTCAAAACTTGAAGGGACGTGAGAAACGTCCCTACTCGTATTCAAAACCAAATAAAAATAATATACATCCTAAACAGTCAAAACCTGAAGAGAAATTAACAATACATAACCCCCCTCCCGCTGGAAAATTGTTAAATAAGTGGCCGAAAGCAATTGAGCCAAAAGACAATATAGAAAACGTTTTACAAACTTACTTTGACCAAGCGGAAAAAAATGTGCGAATATTGAAAAAAAACTATAGGAAAAATTAAGGAAATCTTCTTGTCTGTCACATTTAATATATATATATATATATATATATATATATATATATATATATATATATATATATATAGAGAGAGAGAGAGAGACAGAGAGAGAGGTATATATGTTTGTATATGTAAGCATGATGGAATACGTTTGTCTTGTTTGAACGTGGGAGAAAGTGGCTTTTGTGTGCAAGTTTTTTTTTGAAGACAATCAAATAATAGTTGTACAATCATCTTTTCATTACGTATAGGGTTGTGTCAACCTATATATATATATATATATATATATATATATATATATATATATATATATATATGTATATATATATATATATATTTACAACGGTTTTATTTACAACGGTTTTAACGAACACAACACACGTTCTTTGCTGTGTATATTTTATTTTATTTTCACCACTTCGAAGAATTTTATCTGTTACCGTGATGAATTTGTGATGCACAAAGGTAGACAAATTGATGCTCAAAATTCTAATGTGACGTAGATGCACGCGTGAATGTAATTTTAGAAGTGAAGAGAGAAAGCTTTTTTTATCATATATATAGAATTACATATAATTATTCAATAATAAATAAAAATAACTCTTGGATGTCAGAAGAAACAATCATGTTACCGAGAGAAATGCCAATAATTAACAAATGGAATATTGGTAAATTAAAAATATATCTTTTCCAACACTTGTGGTGTTAACACATAGAAGCAGTTTGATTATATATATTGTAAACAGATTTTTAACTTATTTACAAATTGAATAAAAATGACTCACCTGAAATCCAAGACGATTGCCTAATGTGTTTGGTAGATCCGTATTTGCTTTGATTTAAATATTCTGAATATCAAAACAGCTCTGTTGGTACGGCTGTATACATTTTTCCAAATATTATAGGACATATTCTTTATTCTTCCTATATTTGCAATTCAGTGCGTATATCATTTAAAGTGTTATATAACTCTTATATAAGTTCGAATAAATTAATTTCTTCCGAATGTAGTTTCTTCAACTCTGTTGGCTGCAAGATGTTTCGCTTTTGGATTCTCACAATTCTGAAGAGGAATTTTTAGGAATCAAGAAAAACGGTTTCTCGTAAAATCGACAGAAAATAACAAGATGCGTAAAGAAAAACACAAGTTATTACTTAAGATTTGTTCAGGTTGTATTCTCATAGAATCAACCTTATAATCTTGGATTTTGATTATCCAGTAAGTCTTAAACCGTTAAAAGGTTCGCCCCCTTTGGAATTGCCTGGATAAAATCGTTCCTTTTCATGCCAAAGTTAACCATACATTTGTAACTTAGCAAAATCTAATTGTAGCTCATTAATACCAAATAAGGTACAATTATATCTAAAATTGACACTTTTTTTTAGATGCGACTGTCCATGAAAAGCACGTGACATATTTATTCTATACAATGCAAAGACAGTCATGTTTTATTCATGAGCATATGATCCAAATTTCCTTCTTATAAAGTCAAGTACATCTGAACTTTCATAGAATGGAATTATTATTTTTCTAAATGGATTAATTCTAGGGGCGAAGACTTTTCTTGATTAATATATAATCTGAGAATAGTTGATTTCTTAACGAGCTATCGATTCTATTTATATTAAGGAGAAATATTTATTAAAACTTCCTCAATTATTGACCAATTTTAAGATAAATTTCTTTACTCATACTGACGTCTCAAACGAATTGAAATTATTACTAATTTAGGCGCTAACTATTTCAATAAATGAAAAGTTTTCTTTGTCGCTCAAATCAAAAAACTATTATAAATCGAGAGTAGAAGGAAACAATCTTATAAATTCACTTCAATGAACATCAGCGAGTTTTCCTTTTTTTTCTTCATAGTAATCTGCCTGGAAATGCTTTCAGCTTCATTTCCTTGTATTAGATGTATATGAAATATGCACATATATACATAGAAGCGGATATCTCTATATATATATCTATATATATATATATATATATATATATATATATATATATATATATATATATATATAATAGCGAAAAAAAAAAAATTCCGTATATACTTTTATGAAATAAACATTAAATCTATTAACATTGTTTTTTTTTCTTTACAAAAAGTCATTTACGCAACGCCGTTGTTATATTCGCCATGATGTTCGTTCAATGTCGCTGACAATGTAAAATATAAACGATATTCAGAGCAAGTAGTAACATCATTATTCCTTAATTAATTCATTAATGAATATCCCTTGGCAATTTAGAATCCGCTGGCATGGATTCAGGTCCCACATATTTCTAAGGGGGCAAAGATCACAATAATTGGCAGGAAACCTATGAAAAGAAAGGACCCTTATGAATAATGCGACGGCAAATATAAAGTTATCGTTATTAGAATTATGCAAAATGAATACTTTTAGTCACTATTCTGTCTTTCTCTTCCCGAAAATCTATTATTCTGCTTTGGTATCTATTACAGAAATCTTCTTCAAGCCCTTCGATTTTCAAGTAGACTCTTTTAAACCGAACGAATGAAATCCTATTAGATTTTCCTATTAAATTTATAGTTTATAATAAAAATAATTTAAGAAAATATATCTTTAATAATAATAATAATAATAATAAAAAAATTAATAATAATATCTTACTTTTGGATCAAAATAAAAGGACCTTGAAATCGAAATCTCAAAAATGTGGCACATACGAACATGAACAATCCCTGTTGAAGTTGAAGCCCTCGGATTGGTTGGAAAATATTCCAGTGAATTCATTGTAGGGGTTTCCTGGAAGGCCATGCCTTAAATACAAAAAAAAATGTTCTCACGTGTACAGACCACACATTACGAAGTGTTTTATCTATGTAAAATATACGCGTGCTTTTTTTTAATTAGTCAGTGGAAAATGTCATGTTGCCATTTCTAACCTTAGGTCTCTGGGCTGTACCCGGAAAGAAATGTGTACACACGAGAAATCAAAGAAAGTAAAATGATAAATGATAAATGATAATATTATAATAACATTAATAATAGTAATAATAATAATAATAATAATAATAATAATAATAATAATAATAATAATAATAATAATAATTATTATTATTATTATTATTATTATAAGCTTACATATACAAGAATCCCTCGATTAATACACATTCGATTAATGCGATACGATGTGTACACTGGAATTTTAATATCAAAATAAAACTCGATTAGTGCGGTAAAATATTCTTCAGTTCAACCACAGTAATTGAAGATTGTTTTTATAGTTACCGATTAATTAAAATTTCTCTTAAATTTTAAAATGGATAAATGGTAACTCTTTTCTTTGTAAATTTTGTTTAAATACGATGAATGCATCAGGTCATCCCATAAGTTCTGTCCGAATTTTGAATAAAGAAAACAAGTGACCAAATGTTACATTTAATTACAGATTCAATCAACTATGTATTTTCTCTGATTATCTATGATTTCCTTCCATCTATTAACAAGCTTACTAATTCCATTACTGTAAAATTCTTTTGGCTTTGATTCGAAGAACTCACAAATGTCAGTTTTAACCTCTTCCTGTGTTACAAAAGCTGTTTCTTCCAAATGATTCTGTAAGCTACGAAACAAATGGTAGTCAGAAGGAGCAAGATCAGGAGAATAAGGTGGATGAGGAATTTTCTCCCAAGTTTTTCGATCTTTTGTGACGTGATTCTTGCTGTGTGGGGTCGCGCATTGTCCTGATGAAACATCACCTCTTTTCGATTCACTAGAGCAGGTCTTTTTTTCCTCATAGCTTTGTTCAAACGCTCTAATTGCAGACTGTATATTTGAGCATTAATTAATTCAAAGTGGATTATTCCAGATTGAAAGAAGAACCTTTTGCCCATGAAGTTCCCTTCTCGGCTGTGGCTGGGGTCCTTCCCCTTTACCAAACCACTGTCTCCGACGCTTAACATTTCGATAAAAGATTTTTCGTCGCCGGTCACAAGTCTATCCAAAAAAGGTCAAAGAAGTTGGCGAGAATAGAGAGAAGAGCAGATGTCAACTCGTGATTTGAGATTTTTTCTGACAATTCATGAGACACCCATTTTCCAAGTTTAGGAACTTTTCCAAGTTGTTGAAGATGACGATGAACAGTTGTATGGTTTGAACTGAGAACCACTGCCAATTCCTCAACTGATAAAGCAGGATTTTCTTCAAGGGATGCTTCAAAAGCTTTTCATCAAACTCAACTGGACGTCGGTTCGATCTTCATCTTCAAGGGTAAAATCTCCACCTCTGAATTTTGCAAACCATCTTCTGCAAGTTCTTTCATTCACACATATCTCTCCATAAACTGAGTGAATGTTTCTAGCCACTTCGGCTGCTGAGTTTCCTTTCTTGAACTCATAAAGCATTAGGTGCCTCAAATGATTCTTGGGTACTTCCATGTTAGCAGGGTTTTATTCAAACAAAATTTTATTTTTTGTTCTCTGAAATAAAATTCTATCAGTTTAAATGCATCTAAACATAAAAATAATGTTCAGCTCAATTAGACATTATAAAATACTCTTTAAATTTCGTTCAATTTAACAAAAAGTTAAAATTCGGACAGAACTTATGGGATGACCTGATATTTACTGTTAGTGTGTATCTTTTAATGCGCCAAATAACAGCACTAATAGAGGGATTCCTGTACCATCAAAAATGTTCGCTTAACTTAAATAACGCTGTTCCATTTTCAGAGGTAAGTCTTCAAAAATGTTTGTCATAATGAACTTATGGCATGACTAATGCTGTGTAGACCGAAAAGGTTTCATATATTACATATGTATTATAAGCACATGTTATATATGAAAAGAATGATGAAATAATTTTGTTCTTTAAGATATAGGAATAACAAACAAACAAAAAAAAACAATGTATCAAGTGGTGAGTCCATGACAAAAACGAATTTTATAGATATATGATATATACTTTTTATAGAATAGTAATAATTATCGAACGTGTTAGGGCTTCATACAGAGAGGAGACATTTAAATGAAACTAATGTCTGTTGAGACAACTTTTACATTAATGCCTTCTTGGTTTGAAGGTTAAGATTTAAAATTCGCATTTACATTGAGTTCAAGTATAAAGAAAAACAGAAGGAAAGAACTCGTTATACATTTAATTAATCCATATATTCTTTAGTATTTTATTATTATTTTTTTAAAATAGTGCTCGAAAATAGGAAAAGAAGGGCATAAATATAATTAGTATTTTTGTTTTAAAAAAAATGTAGCGAAAATCAGGGCATAAATAAATAATTATATAGCGTTTTATATATATATATATATATATATATATATATATATATATATATATATATATATATATATATATATATATTTACCTCTCTTCATCATTTATGCGGGCACTGGGTTCCGTTCGAGACAGCATTATTCTCAATTTCATAAAAAAATATTTTCGAAAAATTGCCAGAAAAATTTAATTGTACATTCTGTGATATAGATCAATATTCATCAGGAATATAAAAAAAAAACCTTTATAGATTTAATAAGATGCCGTGTTCTATTCTATAATCACAATAGAGATAAAAGTACAAATTTTATAACTAAACCCGTGCCAAATTTTAATTTCCTCTGGATGCAAATAATTAAACATTATCATCATCATCATCCTTATCATCATCTTCAATAGCCGGTTTTACTGATGCGTTATTCCAGCCCCATCTTAAATGATCAGTGTTGGTGTGCAGGGATATAGAAATACTTATTTCTAAATTATTTTAAATTAAGATTTTGCTAGTACAGCAAAAATATTTTTCTATTCTTTGTAGAAATAAAGAAAATCTAAATAAATACAATTCAGATATCGTTTTTTCTATCAAAAGATGCATCGATTTTGATGATTATATTATTTCTTCTTCTCTCCGAAAACCTCACCAACTCTATTTATCTTTTTCCTCTCTGTCTCTGACCCATCCATCTGTCTGCATATATATATATATATATATATATATATATATATATATATATATATATATATATATATATATATATATATAATTAGTTTTTAGTCTATAAAAGCGACTTTATATTTAAAAACCCAACGATGATATTGATATGAGTAAAAATATAAACTTCTTTGGTGATAAGCTTGTGATTTGATTTTTTTGAAAAGCGTATGCCGAAACTACATTTTTTTTTAGATTATATAAAGATAAGATAACTTTTGGAAAAAAAAAATATACCAAGAAGTACTGTTAACATAAATAATAAATTTTATATGAAAAGAAAATGAAAAGTAATATTTTGAGAGATAAAAGTGTCATGAGTAAACATTAAACTGAAACATGTAACTGATAAAATATCTTGGCAATTTTTAATAAACGAAGAATTTGAACAAGAAAACATTACATAAAATTGCAAATATTTTATGAAATTTTTTCTTGAAAAGAATTAATAGAAGCGAACATTGTTTTTACTTCCAGTTTGAATAAATATATATTTCTCTGTCAATAGGACTGTACACATATAAATACAGAATTCCGCGTCGACAAAACACATGCACACAGATGCACTCACACACATATGCACACACACATACACACACGCATATATGTGTGTGTATGATTCTGTAGTTCACTGTTACCAGCAAGCAGAAATATTTCTTCTCCTGATGATGGCCATGTCGGCCGAAACTAGTCGAGGAATCTAAATGAAATAATAATAATAATAAAAACGAAAGAATAATAATCTACAACCCAGTGTGTCTGAAGATTTTAATTTTAATATTTTTTTTTATATATATATATATATATATATATATATATATATATATATATATATATATATATATATATATGTATGTATGTTGATAGGCTCCAGAGGCGGATATGCAATGTAGTTGCCCTGCCCTGGCGTCTCGTCTACAGTCACTTTCTCACAGACGCGCCGTCGCCTCTCTCTGTCTGTTCTACAAATACTTTCATGGAAATTGCTCCGAGGAGCTGCATTCCCTGGTTCCCAGACGTCATGAGTTCAAGCGCCATACGAGGCTGGCATCCCGCTCTCACCCCTTCACTGTCGAAACTCCTAAATGTAACCGTCTCTTCTACTCTATTAGCTTCATGTCTCACACCTCTCGCCTGTGGAACTCCCTTCCCTATTCCTGTTTCCCTGTGAGCTATAATCTCAAGCTATTCAAATGTAATGTCAATCGACATCTCCAGTTGCCTTGATCTATCCACTACCCTCATCCTTTCTTCTATCACTCCTATCTGATCTTGCTCTAAACTTTCTGTAACCCCTTGCGTCCTAGTGGCTCCCCGCCTTGCTTGGGGTGAAATGCTTAAAATATATATATATATATATATATATATATATATATATATACACACACACACAGGTAGAGCGGTCTCGGAATGGATTGCTGTATTTTCCTGTCTGTGTGATAAATAAGGAAGGTTTACAAAGAAAACAAATGAAGGAAATTATTTTGAACCGAAATAATTCTTAAATAAAATAAATGCTATTTCATACGTAGAAAACTAATGCTACACTTAATTACAGGGGGCAATGGGTAAATTGCCACAATTTTATATGTTTTTTATTTCGCGCCTGCTCGTAGTTTTTTTCTTTCTTTTTTTCTTTTGCCGACTGCACAGTATATTAGGGTCAGTTGGGCACCGTCTGTGAGAAGAAAAAAAAAACGCACGATGACGCGATTCACTCCGTCAGAAATTTGGAAATGCATGCTTTACTTCTTGGTATTCGACTCGGATTTCACAAAACGAACGTTTCAGTGTATTTGGGTTTCAATCTGATGACAGAGGGTGGATTCGGGAAGAGTTGCATGAGTCTAATCGTGCTTACGAAGGTGTTAGTGATGTTGACGTTATGCCTCCATCCCACAGGGCCTCAGACTGAATATGGAGGCTTACATCATGTGCCTTGAGGAGATAGTGCTGCCCTAGGTCAAAAGGAAGATCCTATGTATTGCACCAGGACTCTGCACCATATCACACAAACAGGAAAACACAATCATGGCTGTCAGACAATTTTGTGCGATAGGATCACCCTTTGAAATTGGCAACCTATCTCCCCAGACTGCAATCCCCTTGATTATTATGTGTGGGGCGCAGTTTGATGGGAGACCAACAAATCTACTAGTAGCACCAAAAATGAGCTGAAGGCAAGGTTTATGGCAGCATTCACTAATTTATGCAGGAAAACTGCCTAGAAGAGTCGCGGGAGATTCCGAAGTCGTATAGAGAATGTGGTTGAAGTCAATGGCAATTTTATTGAATAAATTTACTTTTTATTATTTCAAGATATTTTTGTGTAAATTTGGTAAATATATCAGTTAGAATGAGATGACGGTGTCATTTTAGATTTTGCTTAATTTAGACGACAATTTATACATCGCACAATGTATCTTATTGCCCGCACGCACACACACGTATACGCACAAATAAATTGAATATTTTATGCTTTCACCACAATGTAAAAGTTGTCTAAAGTATTAAAAATGTGTTTAAAATATTGAGAGTACGCATAAAATAAACAATTTAAAAATAAATATTATTTCCTTAATGTAGTACTACACTTATACGTTCGAGTTTAATGCACGGTGTCACATGTAATTTCTAAAATTTAAATTTGAAATGTAGCGTTTCAAATATGATATAATTAAGCGAACACTATTCACTATTAACTCTTTCTGTTTCTATCTGTTTATCTATCTATCTATCTATCTATCTATCTATCTATATATATATATATATATATATACATATATACATATATATATATATATGTATCCATATGTATATACATTCATATATAAAGATAGATATACATAGAAGTAAATCAGTAAATCCGTAACCTTACGATAAGCAAATCATTTTTATATAAAATAAATAATATTTTATCGTAACTTTTCCCTGTCAACGCACTTAATATAGTGTTGAAAATTAAGAATACAAACGAATTTTATATTGTAAATATTTATTCTGAAGTTTCATCTAATAGATAAGGCATATGTATTCAAGTTTCATATATAATATCAATTCAAACTGACAGCTGATATAAAAAATAAAACTATTCTGCTTAAATAGTCCGAGGAAAACTTTTTACCCTTCCATGAGTATGGCTGATGCTAACCATCACAAAAATGTCCTCCTTACACGTTCTCATGCTAAGGTTTTCCTCTGACTTAAATGTGAAATATTATATTGAATGATTTACTTGGCCTACTGCTAGATGTCGTTCTAGACAATTTTTCTCGCCAGAATATATCGCACACATCAGTTGTAAGCGGCTCGTCCATTCGGTCATCCATTAATTATTGCTGTCACATCTGATCTGGTGCTTCTGTTATTCATTTATAGATTCTTGATAAAATACAAAGGCTCAATATCATGTTACTAAGCTGGCATTTCGACTTCAATCACTTTCTCACCGTCCATTTTTCAAACAATTTCATGGTAATTGTACTGATGAGCTTTCCTCTTTGTTATATAGACCTTATAAATTTTAGACATTCTGTAACAATTTGTATCTTAGTGGCTTATGTGATTTGATTGGATTGAAATTTTAATAATGTTTAAGAGAATATACATGTGTGTGTCTGCTTTCGCATTTAATTCTGTGCCTAATAAGTGGTTAAAATCTATAATTCAATAAATTTCCAAAACAAGTGCCAGGCTTCAGCTGTATTTCTAAATCATCTATCAGATCGAATAGTTTTACTAGAATACAATACTATGTTAAAATAGAATGACATATTGTATACAAAATCACAATGCAATGTTTATTACCCCGTTAAAAAAAAGAGTAATTTAGACTTTGAATAAATCAGATTCATTAGTTTCATATAATTATAATTTTAAACCGATCAAAATATACATTTGCAAAATATGTTGTGTATCATTAATTAAACATTCTGCTTTCAAAGAATTACTGTTATGTAGACAGTGATATGTTACATAATCGTCATAGCAATTAATACTATTTTATAAAAAAGATAGGCGCTGAAATTAGCTAATTACCTCTAAGGCGATATACTTCCTGGTGAAGCACGGATTTCGTCAGGTCTCTTCTTTCGATCATAATTTTTCGTCGTACATTAATCCTTCGTATTGCTCATTTAAGGACATCATGCAGACCTATTCAACACGCGCGTGGAAATGCACACGCAGAGACACACACAGACGCGCGCGCACACACAGACATATATGCATAAATGATGAATTATTACTTACTTATACGTATGTATATGTAAGTAATAATTCATCGAGTCTAGAACAAGAAACCTCAACAGAATCCTGGCACAATGGTAGGGTTTGCGCTTTATCGTAATGGTCATGGTTCGATTCAGTGCATTCTGTTCTATTCTCGATGTATTATTATGAGAATATATATATATATATATATATATATATATATATATATATATATATATATATATATATATATAAAATAAAAAAGGCTTAAACGCTAATATTCCATACACATTCTCTAAATTCTGTTTTCACTTCCGGGAGTGTTTTTTCTGTTTTCATTTTTGAATTTGTAGGTCTGATGAATTGGATAGTATTTACGATTCCAATGGAATAAATTATGACCATGGAATATTAGTGTTTAAGCCTTTTATTATATCCTTACTCTGTCTAGACATTGAGTTCTACCTGGATTCTTCCTCTTGAATTTTTTTCTGAAAATATACATGTATGGGTATTTATATATTTTGCATACGTATGTATATTTTCCACTAATATTATCTTCTATCTATCTATCTATCTATCTATCTATCTATATATATATATATATATATATATATATATATATATATATATATATATATATATATAAGCATAGATCCAATATGGATCGGAGTTCGATTAATAAGAACAAATAAAAATGTCCATCACTCTAACAGGCTGAAATTTTAAATGTGAAACAAACTCATATATATATATATATATATATATATATATATATATATTTCATTGAATATATTTATATACATTATTTTAGAGTGGATTTCCTTTCTTTCATATTCACGGACAAGCTTTTTGGTATCATTATTAAAGAATGTTGAATATCACATATTGATACATATTGGTTTATTCAGTGTACTTTCGACATAGCACAATGTCATCATCAGTTGTTGTATGTATCGAGACACTCTAGTATTATTATTTTCA
>CAHIKZ030000067.1:1242500-1335000 GCA_903632075.3 Acanthosepion pharaonis
CACGAAATAAAGTTTGCCAGAGACTGTGACAATTTCGAGTAATTTTCAACTGAAATCCGGGTTCTTTTTGAGCTGTTATTGTAAATTCTATATCTGTTTTGTATTTTTGCACGGAATTAAATTGGAAGCATTACTTTGAAAAATGTCATACGCTGTGCCATCGACGAATTATCGCCGAAATTACGTTAAATGAAAATAACACTGACCACTCATTTTAACAGATATATTCACCAAAATTAATCAGAAATATCTTGAAATATTAAAGAATAAATTTATTCAATAAAATCGCAATTGGCTTCAACCACAGCCTCCAGGCGACTTCATAATCTCCTGAAACCCTTCCGGGGTGGGGGGATCTCTTTGTTTGCGTCGTTGAATGCTGCCATAATGCTTGCTTCAAGTTTATCTTTGGTGTTAAAAGGAATATTTGCTGCTTTCTCGCTCAAATGCGCCCCACATATAATAAACATGGGGGGGTTCTGGGGATTTAGTTGGGGAGATGTAAGGCGTTATGTGGTTGCATAAATTGTCTAACAACCATGAATGGGTTTTCCAGCTTGTGTAGCATTTTGTCAGATATAGGGTCTCCCAGCAGCCACTCGCATGACCCAAGGCATCACTACCTCTTGAAGGCACGTGATGTAGGCTACTGTGTTGAGTTTGAGGCGCTCACCAAAAATGCGGGGATTCTTTTCTTATCAGAACGATCAAAGTGAGTTTTCCGAGCTGACGTACATTTGTAATCACCACTAGGCTCATCCAACTCTTCACTACTTAGATTTACAGCCAAACACTCTGAAATCTTCGTATTCGAGCTTCTAGTGTGAAAGCCAAGCAGCACAGAATGCTGTTTCCAAATTTCTGGCGGAATGGTTAGCGTCATAGAACTCCTTTTTTCACGGGCGCTTTCCCACTGGCCCAAATTTATTGTGCAGACTACAAAATCAAAGACAACTACGCACGTGCGCGAAATTTAAATTAAAACGGCGACAGTTTACCCATCGCACCCATTATATACGCACACCTGTTGCATGACAAAAAAGTATATCCGAATACATGCTGATCGGTCAGTTACCGAATTCTAGTGCACTTTCAGGTTTTTTTAATGATTTACTAATTGTAGTTCAAAGCCGAATGAATGTTGCACCCAGTGCGGACTGAATTCTTTAATCCTTCATAACTTATCTAGCGAGACAAGATTGATAGATAAAACACTATGTTACCGTATGTCTACTTACATTTATATCTTAGTTAGCTTATGAATTTTTCAGTCAAACTTCGTATATATCGTGGCACACTACGGGGTTGTACTTATGGGCGCAAATGGTTTGAACGTTCGCATTCTCACCAGGAGGCCCGGGTTCGTATCTCACCATGATCGATTTGTCATGAATGAGATTTCTGATGTTAGCAGACTGGAGTGGTCGACCCCGTCGTGAGGCACGTTTAGAAATTGCCTGAAAACAACACCACGAGTTGACTCAAGCTTTTTGAGTGAAACTGGATAGACAAAACCATTGGATGACGTAGATAGCTGTGCTAAATCACAAGTCATCGTGCCCGAAGTCTTGAGCGGGATGGCCGTGTTTAAATTAATAACACGCTCTTTCCCAGAAACTGAAACAGCATCGTTGCAGTATAAACCACAGGTTGCATCTGTGGGTGTTGAATAAAGACAAATGCCCCTGAGCAAGTGACTCTAATAGGGATTGACAAGCCACCCAAGTAGACAGACATCTTCGAATACGAGTGGTCAGCTATACTTGGGGTTTTGCATATGAAATCAGTGATTTCAAATTAATGATAAATGATAAACATTATATTGAAGGAGGAACTAATAGAGAATACGTAAATAGGAATAAAATTTAGATTTCGGTCATTGCTTTCTTTTATTGTACATGTTTCTTTCCATTTTGTCATTCTGCTGAAGTCCTTATATGAATATTTTTCATTCCGTCTTTTCGTTAAGAAATTTACTTCTTAAATATGCTTATTCAGTTTTACTCATCTTCTTGTCCTTCTCCGATTGCCTCTAAAAATTTTATCATTAATTTTTTCCTCATAGAATTTTTATCCTTTTTTAACTTTTATCATTCCTCGTCCGTTCTTGGTTTCTTAATTATATCATCAAACGTTTTATTTAATTCCTTATTTTTGTCATTTTTATCTCATTTTTTGTCTTCATCTATTTTCTTTCCTATTCTCCTGTCTCCAACAGTGAAACATAAATTGTTTTACGGCAAGTTTCCAAAATTCTGAACTGGCTTCTAAATTATGGCTATAAGCATGAAATTAAAAATGAATTTATATGCAAATCTGTGTCTCGGATGTAATAAAAGGCGCACAAAATTTCAATGTCTGAAACGTTAATAAAATGCTATATCAAAAGTATTATGCAAAAACTTTCTCTAACGGAAAATAGACGGAGAATATTTGTATATATATTTTTGTCTTAATATTAAATCTATTTCGTTGAACAAGTAAAGAGAAAAGGGATTTGTCTACGAGTTGAAAATTATTCTTTATC
The DNA here is from genome assembly GCA_903632075.3 of Acanthosepion pharaonis. Classification (NCBI taxonomy): domain Eukaryota; kingdom Metazoa; phylum Mollusca; class Cephalopoda; order Sepiida; family Sepiidae; genus Acanthosepion; species Acanthosepion pharaonis. The sequence goes on from CAHIKZ030000067.1 coordinate 1,245,028, forward strand.
TCCACATATACCTCCATCTTAATAAATCTCTCTCTCTCTTTATATATATATATATATATATATATATATATATATATGGTATGTGTGTGTTGTATAGGTATAAAGTATTGTTGGCGACACTGGAACTTTGTACCAGCTCTCACGAGTGAGCAAACACAGGCGAATCTATTTCTAATAAGGAAACCACGTGATCATAATGAAAAGGAAATTAGAGTGGAGTCTAAGGGATTTCGATTCTCTATACTATTTCTCTATACTGATAAATCTTTGAATTACAATTCAGCGGTTACTATTCTAACAAGTATTACTTGTGCGAGTGTTGTTTTAACGGAGTTACTACTGGTACCTGCGATTCCATTGTCTCGACTACAACGAACATTATGAACGTGATAGTAAGCATTTGTTGACATCACAAAAGTGACAACGAGTAAGCGTCTAACATCACAAATATATATATATATATATATATATATATATATATATATATATATATATATATATATATATAAAGGAACAAATAGGAAACATTTATAAATTTTAAATATTTCGCTTTTAATTTAGGCTTAATCAGAAAATGAAATATGTATGAGAAAAGAAATTTGTGGTATTTATATTTTTGCTTTTTTTTTAAATGAATCAGACCGTACAAGTACACGTCATGTGTCCGTGTGCATAATTTATGTGCGTATATATATATATATATATATATATATATATATATATATATATATATATATATTATAAATCTATATACGCGAGTACGATTGAGAGTTTAGTAGGCACTGTCATATATATTTCGTGGTTTTCCATATGTTGATTATGGGATGATTTATGTAAAAGTGAAAGGGTTTATCTTACAGCGGTGTTTCCTGTAGATAGACATATTTTACATTCTTTAAAACCTTTTAGATAAATTTCTGATATCCTTTATGCTATGGGGACCTACCTTCATGGACAAAATAGACTCGTCGTATGACTATATTATGCCTCGCAAAAGGATTGTAGATAGAAGACGAGTTGACTAAGGTTGACTACGTTGTACGACTTCTGTCGAACTCTCTGCTTTGGCGGAGAGGAACCCGGACGAAGCTTTGCCGAAGAGCAAAGTTTCGCCCGGGGAGGTAGACAGGCCCTGAACCCGGCTAGGCGAGTTCAAAGGGTATATTTTTGGCCGATCCTACGGGCTCGGATAAACCCACGTTAAACTCGGCCTTGTGCTACATACAGTCCTCGTGGCGGGTCTGTTAAATACCGAAGACTAGCTGACTACGTTTGACTACGTACGACTTCTGTGTCGAACTCTCTCTGCTGTGGCAAATCTTTCGTCCGGGGGGTAGACAGGCCCTGCAAACCCGTAGAAGCGGGTTCAAAGGTATATTTTTTTGGCCGATCCCACAGGCTCGGATAAACCCACGTTAACCTCGGCCTTGTGCCACATACAGTCCTCGTGGCGGTTCTGTTAAATACCGAAGACTAGTTGACTACGTGTACGACTTCTGTCGAACTCTCTGCTTTGGTAAATCTTCGTCCGGGGAGGTAGACAGGCCCTGAACCCGTCTAGGCGGGTTCAAGGGGTATATTTTTGGCCGAGACTACTGGCTTGGAGAAACCCACATTAAACTCGGTCTTGTGACACATACATTCCTCGTGGAGGGGGGATCGTTAAATATTGAAGACGAGTTGACTACTATACTTAGCCGTCAGACGGACGTGCAACATTGTTGCATTCGTTCTTTTTGTTAATAATACGTTTTCACAGAATTGCTGAGTTCGAGTTTTCTTTCGGACCTCTTACGTGTCCACAATAATATACTTCATAAATTTCTGATGAAGCTTAAAAAGTGAAACATGATAAAATGATAAAAGTTTCCTCTGTGTTTTTTATCTTATCATTCTCTCGGATGCAAATCTATATTTGGTCTATATTTGAACCTGTGTCTCTGTGTTAAAATTAACGATATATACGCAAATACATGTGTCCACTAAATATAAAATATATAAGAAATAATGTTGAAAAAGAAATAAAATCCTATTAATTCATTTGTTTATCCATATCATCCTAATTGTTAGGGAATACGTACGTACGATAATGGATATGTCTCAATTCACATAAATACAGTAGTAAATACTGTATGTTGGTTTGTGTTTGGAGATTCGTCTCCAGCTGTGCTGGTAAAACTTTCTGCTTCCGGACAGTGAGGATCCCCAGACGAGGCTATGTCGAAAGGCAGAGTCTCGTTTCAGGAAAAAGCTACCCGCCCTCGTTTTATACGGGGTCTATGGGGAATTTTTGGCCAACCCTACGCTTTCGGGTTTTCCACATTAAATTCGTCCTTGTGCCACATCTGACCGCATCGGACGGTTGGTAGGTGTCCTGCAGTTGGAGATTCATTGTGGAATTTACTTGACTACTCTTCTCCGCGCCGTTGGCGAATCTTGTATGTTTTGTACTTCTCCTAAGAATTATTGTTCAATTCCATCCCTCGTTTGATTATTCTATTCAGTAACCTACTCTAGGTTACAAAATTAATATAAATTGAGCAAATATGACCTTCTAAAGATCTTAACGAGGTGTCTTTTTCCTTCATAGGGGAAATTGAGCTTTGTTTTGCCATGAAGTCATTCGTGGTTCCGCTGCTTAATATAATGTGGGATATGTAGTGGTTTCTCTTATATATTGAGACAGGTTCGAATGCTGCCGAAGAGCACAGCTACTTTATTCAAGACTCTCGAGAAACGGTAGATGAATATGTTATTGCTTAAAGACCTACTCATAGATGTATACTTTCTAATTGTTATTTTTTTAAATTCTTTCACTCCATGCAATGTGACAATGCCTCGAGAACGCAGGGGTAACAGTGAGTGAAAAAGGAAGGAGTATGGGAATATATAAAATTTGAAAGTCGAGTATTGAGGAAATGACAAAAAGAAACCGAGTTCAAGATGACAGAAGATGAGGATTGGAATTTCATGTAAAGTTTTGGTAATTATATTTTTCAAGGAAGCAAAAAAAAAATCGGGAGTTCCATAAATTAGAAGTTCGAGAATTACCGGTTAGAATAGATGTTGCGAATCATGCGAGCAGTTTTCATGAAACATTTGTAGAACAAACAGGGGAAACAACATCATGTCTGTGAGAAATAGACGAGATGCCTGGCCCATCATTTTATCAATAATCCCCTTGAAAAACATGAGCCGAGGACCAGTTAAGACAACGGTATAATGATATATATATATATATATATATATGTGTGTGTGTGTGTGTGTGTGTGTGTGTGTGTGTGTGTGTGTGTGTGTGTGTGTGTAGTGTGTGTGCAAAATGGACTGAGACGAGAAAGATCATTTGACCCGGTATAGTGAATCAACATTCCCCACGAATTTGAAATTGAATAGATATTGTCGGTCCACATCATTTTCATATATATATATATATATATATATATATATATATATATATATATACGTGCTAATACCCTTGAAAAGGTGTGGATCCTCTTCTCCTTCCTCCAGCTATGGTTAAATAGCAGGGCATACTGGGTTCTGTAGCCTTGGATAGCAACTGATTAAGGAGAAGGACAACTCTGAATTCAAAACCTGCGGAGGGTCGTTTGGGGACCTTGTGGCACATAGTGCACCAGGTCTCTGTATTCGGCCCTCAAAAAGTGTGAATGGTCCTGCACGAAACCTTCACCACTATAATCGAATATCATGTGCTGTTGTCGGGCTGATCTGCTTGACCCTGGTACGTCGAATTCGACGGGAGAATCGAGTATATATATATATTATCTGCAGTGGTAAATTAAATTAACTATCATACGGATGAACACATTACTAGTTGAATATATTGGGTCATTAATATTTTCCACATCTCTCCAGCAGGGGGATGTTTGCAAAGAACTATTCTGAACATGAAATATTATTAAGGTGACATCTATTTTATTTTTAAGAAATGGCTTACGATGGATTTTGATGGAAAAGTCCGTGTATCAAACTCCCAGAATTTCTTACTTGGAAAAGATTAAAATATCTGGTTCATAATGGAAATTTCGAAACTATTTCCGGGTCTTAAGTACGTATTTCAAGAACAGGTGAATTTACTATCTGAAATGTTTGGAAATGCTATCATTTCATTTAAAGTTTCCAAATCTACTATTGATATATATTCGATTTTTACTTTGTTATATAGTATTAAATGTTTTAGTAATTAAATTTATTTCTCTTTTTGGCTATATTTGTGGAAACTACTTTCTCGCACATCGTATACACTAAGATAATTCCACCTACACGCACGAACGCCCACACACACGCTTACATACACACACACACTCGCGCGTGCACGCGCACACACACACATATATTCTATTTAATATCATATATGTATATTCGGTACATATATCAACATACATATATATATATGTGGAGGTGTTTTTGTGTGCATACGTGGTTTAACTGCTGAATTGCAGATACATAGATAGATAGATGCATTATTTATTGTAATTTAAAATACATATTAAGTAACTGTTTTGTACCAAATATTTCATATTAAGAAATCACTGAAAATAAACACTTTTTTATGACGATTCTTTGAATCGAGATAAATGACTCTGTTTGTAATCTTTCGATAAAAATAATTAAATCATTTTCACGGGCGATAAAACGCGACGAATTAAAGTTCACTTAATCGTAAATTTAGCAATAAACCAAAGTTATTGACTTGAGGACATTGCACAAAAATGAAAGACAATTTTCTCCACATCGCTTTTGTTTTCAAAAGAAATGATTTCACAGATTGTTTCATAACATATTCGACAAACATTCCATTTCGAAATATATATATATATATATATATATATATATATATATATATATATATATACGTATGTGTGTGTGCATGTGCGTGCCTCAGTGTTTTATTAGAGCTTTAATATTTAGAAAAAGAACATGAAGTATTGCTTTTAATATTAAGATGATTCTCCATCAATATATTAACACAAATAAATAAACTAATCAATTTATTCATAATGCGTTTCTCTCTCTCTTTCTCTTTGTCTATCTATCTACACATGCGTGTGCGTGCGTGTGTGTGTGTGTGTGTGTGTGTGTAGACGAGCATTTATATGTGCGTTCTCGTGCCCTTTATTGATTTCGTTACTCAGGTATTTCATGTCTGTATAAAGTTTATTATAAAGAATGCATACATTTTCAGTCATTTAGTGTTTCTATTGCTGAGATTGCATTGATTTCAGATCTTTGGTGTCTCAGTGTATATATATATATATATATATATATATATATATATATATATATATCGATAATACATATTACCACAAATGTAACCAAATCGTTTGAATTTTAATATTTTTTTTTTTATTTATTACTTTTTACTTTTCTTTCAGATATTTTAACAAGGACGCTTTAGAAATCATTGTTAAAAACAAACAACTGAAATAACGAACACAAGAAGTGAAATCTTTCCACCAAAACCAAAGATCAATAATTCAAACTTAACGAAAATTACCCTTATCGCGTGAGAGATTCTCCAACTGCAAGGAAAAATGATTCAGTAAGTGACCTTCCAGGAGCTGGCATTCCACCTCCGAATAGAAACGAACGAGTATTTGAGCCAGTAACGAAGGATCAAAAAAAGTCCGAGCGGATCAACTCAAAAGCGGGTATCTAGGCAGGTTTGAATCGTAACTCCAATTAATTTTGTATGAAACAACGTCTTTCCGTACAATAAAATCGTAATAGCTCGTCAAAGAGACCAAATTTACAAGTAAATTTTGGGAAAAAGAACAATTGATCACGCTTCTGGCATAAACTGGGTACGCATTCCCCAGTCCTGGGCTCTTCATATGCGGCTATCCCAAAGAAAGGTTTTATGCCAAGAAGCCTTAAACTCTCTAACAACTGAAGGACAACATTCAGATAGACATCAAGGCAGTACATTCTTACCAACTTAGTGCTTTGAAGGAACATGATTGCAGAGATGAAAATAGACATCGCTTAAACGATGTAACATTTTCAATTAGGATAAATTAATTTTCCATATTAACTGTATATCATACTGTGAAATAATTTAAAAAAATAAACAAAGAAAATTTGAAAACCCTTGGTTACATTTGTAACAACCTGTTTAAATAAATCTAATTTAATTTTACTGGGTGTACTGGGGGTACTGGGTGTACTGGGTGTAATTCACGCCAATAATAGAGCAGTTATACTCTTTTAATAATAATAATAATAATAATAATAATGGCCAACATATATATATATATATATATATATATATATATATATATATATATATATATCGTTTCGCCGATCCCAATCGTTTTGATTTTTATCTGTGGTGCCAACCAAAACAATTGTTTTATGAAGAAGGCATTGATAATGCAGAAACACTTGATCAACGTGTCTTGTAGCCCTGGGTGCATGAGTGTGTAGAAAGCAAGCAAAGGAATTGAAATACGACAAATGACTTTTGGACTTATGATTATATTGATATTTTACCTTGTTTTGGTGTCATGAAATCGTCCACAAAATCTGTAAATTTATTTTGGATGAACCTTATATATATATATATATATATATATATATATATATATATATATATATATATATATATATATGGTATATCAAAATTACTTTCTAAACATTAGGGTGGTTTCACCACCAAAATAAGTATAAAAGTCCATATAAAAATAAGTCAGTAAACTCTTCGTTTTTGAGTTATTCTGTTTGAAGGACATTTACGGTAGATATTCTTGTGTTGACATGATACATTTATGTTGACATGAGGTTACATTTGCTCTCTGTGTACATCTGTGGCTAGTCAATCTTCACCGTTTAACTTGTGTAATAGCGATTTAACTGAGAAGTGTTGCTTAAAAATTGCAGGATATTCATATCGTGAGCAGGCATGTATGATTATCTACAGTCGCGCGAATAATAATAGCACGAGGCAGCACGGCTGTATCTCTTTGCACATTCAGGCCGAAAAGAGACGAGTGATCCATCACTTGTTTCTGTTTATTGTCGCGTGATCGAGACATGATCATTCTATAGTATGTCGGTGTCAATCCAGATATCAGTCAAGTAGCCCTAGCATGTCGTATATCTCATAGTACAGCATGGAGGGTACTTCAAGAGAAGGTCTTATATCCGTATCATTTGCAAAGTGTGCAAACTCGTTCGCCTTCTGATCACTCACCATAGGAGAACATTTGGCGAGGGTTTATATTAAAAAATTGCCGATCTGTTGGTTATAGCATTGTTGTGGAATATTTTCACAGTGGAGGCTTTTATTTCTAATAAGTCGTCCTAAATTAGGTCCGACGTAAAAACTTTGGAACTTGGAAAATAGAGTCAATGGCGCAGCAATCTAGTTGTGATGGTTGGTACTTCAAATGTCCGAATCTCGACGACGCGCTCAACACCATTCTGTATTTATCGTTCCACCCACGAGGACCGATTATGGCACAAGACCGGTTTTAATGTGGGTATCCCCGAGCCCGTAGACCCGGCCAAAAATATAGCCTTTGAACCCGCCTGAACGGGTTTCAGGCCTCTACCTCCCGGACGAAACCTTGCCCTTCGGCAAAGCCTCGTCGGGTTCTCTCTCTAACGCAGAGAGTTCGACAGAAGGCGTGCGCAGTCAGAGACCGCTCAACACCATTCGGTATTTATCTTTTCACCCACTGAAAAGAATATGGCACAAAGGCCGATTTTTATGTGGGTTTCCCCGAGCCCGTAGGCTCGGCCAAAAAATAGCCTTTTGAAGCCGATTAGACGGGTTCCAGGCCCTGTCCACCTCCCGGACGAAACCTTGCCCTTCGGCAAAGCCTCGTCCGGGTTCCTGCTTACGCAGAGAGTTGAACAGAAGGCGTCCGCAGTCAAAGACCGCGAGATGCCATTCTGCCAGACTTGCCACTGCTACTCCTACTTATTATCTATGGGAGAGTCCATTACCAAAAAATAGATAGTATAACAAGCATTGAGGCTTTTTTTTATGGATGAGGTAACATCTGGAAGAGATGGAATAACAAATTTACACCGCAAACATTTGTGGTGTATCGGAATCCGCATAGCGCAATATATTCTAGACAGTAGCATCTGTTTATGATTAATACGTAGGCTGGAATTATAGTTGACTCTCTGGTAGGGCTACATGCTCTCCCAGCACGTTTTACAGGAGATGTTTTGTGAGACATTATTTCGAGCACTAGAGGATGTACCCGTGCTAATACGAAGACGCATGTGGTCAATGCATGATAAGTCTCTTATACATTTTAGTCGCATCTTTCGCGATGCGCTTCTGATACTGTTATGGTGAAACACACCTATTCTATAGTTAATAGACTCTCCAACCTAATATAAGTAGGGGTAGTAAGAGAAACGAAGGTGAGTCAATGTCGGACGACAATTAATCGAATACGAAAGGAGTCACCGACCACAATAAGATTACTCTGCGGAATACCTATTATATCAAGTTCCTAAAGTCTCGTTATGTCGATGTATTTTAGGACCGATTTAGTACAAATACAAGCCTCCACTGCGAAATAACTCCACAACAGATACCTAACAGGAACGACAATTGGGTAGGTGAGAACCAGTTCCTTGGCCTATACGTTTCGCCGATCTCAATCGTTTTGATTTTTATCTGTGGTGCCAACCAAAACAATTGTTTTATGAAGAAGACATTAATATTGCAGAAACACTTGATCAACGTGTCTTGTAGCACTGGGTGCATGAGTGTGTAGAAGCAAGCAAAGGAATTTCGAACATTTTTGTGTTGAAATACGACAATGGACGTTTGGACATATGTTTATATTGATATTTTACCTTCTTTTGGTGTCATGAAACCGTCCACAATATCTGTAAATATATTTTGGATAGACCTATATATATATATATATATATATATATATATATATATATATATATATATATATATATATATATACACATATGATAAGATAAAGAAAAATAGTAAACATTTATCAAGGTAATGTTTATTTGGAGATCATAAATGGACCGGAATATATATATATATATATATATATATATATATATATATATATATATATATATCGATTTACTTCCCTCTCCCTCTCTCTCCTTGCTGTATCACTCATTTGTATATATCTGTATAACTGTTTTCTGTCTCCTCTTTCTTTTCATTTTCCTTTTCTTTTCTCCCTACTTCCCTCCCATTTCTAGATATCATTTCCGTTAAGTTAACCATCTAAATAGGTCCAAGGTCTGATCCTCCTCTACCCCAATATAAACCACACTTGAGAGATATGAAATTAACCCCCTCTATACTCTACCATGCCTCTTTAACTATCCCTCTCACACTCCCTTTTTAAATTACAAAAACTTACACTACTCATTAATTTTAATCTTTTTTTCAGTTCATTTCGTTGTTGGAAGTGCTATCTGATGATCCGGCGTCCTTTTAAAAAGGACTCTGGTGAAATAAATTATTGTAATGGTACCTTAAAAGTGGTTTGTTTTTTTTATATATATATATATATATATATATATATATATATATATATATATATATATATATATAACGATAAAACAGTTGATGAGACCATCTGACAACTTACAAAACCTAAATTCTTTTCAGATATAGTCTCGACTAAAACCACATTACTGAAAAAAAAAGAGAAGGCCTAATCGGTAAAAAAGTGCTTGGAAGACGTGACTGCAAAGGACGATCAACAAATGATTATCAACATTAAATCCTATGAAAGGATGGCTTTAGTCGTAATCCAGGTTTCACGCTCACATGAACTGCAGACGACTTGCACACTCAAAACACACACACGCACAAAAATATATATATATATATATATATATATATATATATATATATATATAGAGAGAGAGAGAGAGAGATGTGTATGTGCGTGTGAATGTGTCGTTATTCGAAAAAAAAAACAGTGAATAACAAACAGATGAATACCGATAAAAGATATGAATGCCCTGAGGCCCAGAAATATTAAGGTGTGATATAAACGCAGAGATCAGTTTACATATCAAAACGCAACTTTTTCCGGTAGATACTTAAATGTTTATACGTGGATATATAATTATTTGCTATAAGTCACACTCCATAATAGGATAAAAGATTTAGAAAGGCATTCATAAGAGATCGTTCAAATAATTTTTCTCTTAGAGAAGTCGTTTCCACACGTAAGAAAACTTATGTTGATATTCGTATAACCTAAAAATTAATAATATGCATGTAAATCCTATTGAATTTCGAAAATGTTTTATCGATTTTGTAAAGTTTTTATGTACATTTTTTTCGGATTTTATTTGAACTTAACTCATTATAATTTAATTAAAAGATGAAAAGATTTCTTCATCTCTTCTTCAATGGCAAAATGAAAAGAAACTAGAAAAGTAACGTTACAATGCGAAGAAATTGATAAGTAACTTATTCCATCAAATCATCTTTCAAGAAATTACATCGGTTGACTTTGTTTTTGACCCAAAAATTTTTGGGCAATGGTCACAGGTTTCTGTGTTATTTTTCACAATGAATATGAAAATCAAGTCCATTTTTCCCACCATATAACTTTTTTCTCAGTATAGATAATTTCTCTTTTGCTTAAAATAGGCCAAAATGCCTAATTCGCAGGGCATGATTTTCAGATTCAGCGTAAAACAATAGAAGAGAAACAAGTGCCCATTGTCCAACAACATTTGAGATAAAATAACTGTCGACCGGTTTTATATCCGTAGAATTTGAAAACAGAAATAGGTCACACATTTTAAAGGTTGACAGAAAAAAACAACAAAAAACAAAAACTGACTGTTTAAAAAAATAATTCACCGTTGTTTAAAAAAAAATTACAGTTTTTATTTCTTCTATTGTGCACCCACCGTCAAAGAAATTCTTGGCCTCTATTCGCCATACTCTGTTGCAGACGGTTTCTAATGTTTACTTCAGTGCTTTGAAGTCTTGCAGAATGTCTTTTAAGGGCAGAACTTGTGGCACTGAAATATTCAATCCAAGCAATATTGATATTCTGACCGGAACAGCATAATTCTCAAGTAACATGAAATGAGCACGAAAAGTTCTTTGTGTTACAATTAAAGATACACCAGTCTTATAAAAAGTTTTTCAAAAGCAAACGCAAGCTGTACTCTGATTCAAGCCTTGATGGTAATTAGTGTATCTGTAAATAAATTTTAAGATACTAGCAAGATAATGACAACACTGTCACTTGCTTAAATTCAGTAGCGCCAACGATATGACAGTTTCGTATGTGGGATGTGTTTCTGCTGCAGAATAGCAAATTTTATTCCAAATTAAATTGCGCTATTTTGTCATGAGCTGCAACAATTTATGCTAAAGAATTCAAGTGATAGTATCTGGGAAACTGATATTCACATTAGTATAGCGAATTTGTGACAATCCTAAAAATTATCTACGGATGGAAGAGAAAATATAAGTTATGGAATTTAAAAGATTAAATACTCTAAGATACAAAATGAGTAAATGTTTTTCGATCTGTCAGTACGCTGACGTATTTCATTTAATAATAAATAAAAAGCGCGATAGATTTTAGGAACTTTAAAAAGTTGTCCTTGCATTTGATAAACATCTAAAGTTGAGAATAATTTGAAAATAAACAAATAAACCAAAATCTATCTATCTATCTATCTATCTATCTATCTATCTATCTATCTAAATATATATATATATATATATATATATATATATATATATATATATATATATATTCGTCGACAACTGCTCGAATTCGGGCATGGCGATCCTCTATTCAACCTGGTAACGGTCGAGGAGTTGGATGCGAATAAAAGAGTTTTTGACGAGGCCATTGGCGTGTATTTCATTATGGTGGACGGAGAAGTCCATCCACATGGCCAAGCGTTTCTCTTACTGCTTAAAGGGGACAGAGATATCTGGCAAACTGGTTGCATCGGATCTCTTGGTCCGCCTTGGTTCCACTAGCCCAATGAGCTCAGCCCGATTGGTGCTGCTCACTTCCGCGGCTTTGACCGTTGAGACCTTGCCGTTGAGTGGTTTTCGGGGGTTGGTCTGACCACTCGTATTCGATACTGGTCTACTAGAGCGGCTAGGCAATACCTATTTCAGAAGTTCGTTCAGGTACATTTGTGTTTGCTCAACAGCCACAGAGCCAACATGTGGTTTATACTGCAACTATGCATTTTATGGAAGAGAGCGTGTTATCTAGCGTGATCAAAAATTTGAACAAGGCCAGCACGCTCACGCCCTCGGCCACAGCTATCGAAGGCCCACAAGTGTCCCGTCTACCCAATTTCGCTCACAAGGCTTGGGTCAATCCGTATGATTTTTCAGGCACAAAAGTGCCACACACTGGGATCTTCTACCCCCAGTCCGATAACATCAGGAATATCCTTCCAAACAAGTCGACCATGCTGAGATTCGAACCTATGTATCATGGTCAGAAAGCGCACATTCTAACCAATCAGCCATATATATATATATATATATATATATATATATATATATATATATATATATATATATATATATATATATATATATATATATATATATATATATATATATATATATATATATATATATATATATATATATATATATATATATATAAGCATATATACATACATATATAAAAGAAATTAACAGATTTTTCATAGGGCATTATTTCTTATTGCTATAAATATTTACATTTAGTAGTTACCCTAAATATAAAGTAAGCGCAAACACTAAAGTTTACTGCAATAAATTATGAAGGGTATAAGTAATGATAATTCATACATTCAAACCAGGCATATATATATATATCTGTATAACGAAAGAGAGACGTTGAGTGGGCAAGACAGATGCCAAGATTTATATCGATATAGACTTATAAACGCTGGCTCTTGATTCATACAGACAGTTAAATGTATAGATTAACGTTAGAGAAACAAGATAAGCATGGTTGCGTCTATTCACTAATACGGAATACAAATTCCTTGATATATATATATATATATATATATATATATATATATATATAGAGAGAGAGAGAGAGAGAGAGAGAGAGAGATAGCTTCTCACTATGATATATCCTGTTGGCTTTCAAACTGTAAAGCAGGCTTATTGAGATGCCGGTTGTCGAACTTCATGGGTGTCCAGGGTCATAATTCTCGCGAAACAGTTAACAGCACTGGCTCATTTGATCACTTTTAATTGTTCTGATTCATTGCACCCTTGCGTCTACTCTTGCGTCTGTACAAAATAAGAGGTCACCAGACACCATGAATATAGCGTGCTTTGTGCCGAATTCTTCGAAAATATTCGGAAAAATGGGGTTAAATCTATGTGTAAAACTCAACAATTAAGGCCGGAATACCATTGCAGGAGAACGTTGGGAAAATGGCAAGAACTTTATTAGGTCAGTTTCCGTGAGAAAGGTCTGCTTTTGTCAGCCTCACAGGAAAAGTACAATTTCTGCAAGAACAACTCTTCATAATTACATCATCATCATCATGCTTCGACCTCCCTATGGTTGGAAGGAACTCTAATGACCACCCCTTTTTCGCACTGTTCGGTTCTGCATTGTTATCCCCAGATAACGAATGTTCAACCCTAAACCCCATGCTATGGTGTCTACGAAAGTCAATTTTTGTGAGAAGAAAATTCCAGTAGGAAGCCATAGAAATTATGATGAGACAGTTTTCCTGTCCTCTCGGTGGCAGTGGCCGGAAAACTATAATCTTTTTTTTTTTTTTTTTTTTGAGCTTAAGCGAGATTCGTCTGTTCTCTGCAAATTGTGTTAAGCGGTGAATGGGATCTGCAACTGATATCTTGGATTTTTCTACAATTTACATATGCAGATAAACATTTATTACGTACACTTCAGGTAACAGCATTTGTTACTCGTGCGAGATATGAACTAAAACTTGACCGAAATAAATGGATTTTGTAAAGATATTTAAATTTAATATCTAAAAAGATGTCCGCATTTGGAATTGGTTATTTGTAGTACAACAAATCAAGAAAACAAATAAACGTATCTCTTCAGAATGCCTCGTACTCCAAGTAAAATATGTGTACACGGTGTGGAATGACTTATAACATTGTAATAGTGAATTCTACTTTCAACCTTGAACTAAGTACCACTGATGTTAACAAATGAAATTGACACATCCATCTGATTCAACTGGAAAAATTTTACTGAATTTGTTTTTCAATTAAGATAGGAAAAATTGTTTAAATATCACAGTTAAATGATTGGCGATGCAACTGTGTTTATAAATCAGTAGCCCATATCTGAAAGAAAGATCAAGCGACCAATTTTGATTCGACAGAATGGAAAGGTTTGATGAAAAGTATTAGAGTAATATGTTCTATTATCAGTTTGCTTGAACCATTATTTATTCAGATGTTTATCAGTGCAGATTCAATGGTTACGAGATCATTAATTTTTTTCTGAAATACCTGTCATACACGAATATATTATTCTTTTTTCTCAGGTTACGAGGAATCCAAAAAAAAAAAAAGTAACAGCTTCGCCCTTGCATGGAATACTGCTGCCACATATGGTCTGGTGTCCCCGCCGTTCGCCTTAAGGTCCTTGACAAGATCAAGAGACGGATAAGCAATGTGGTTGGTCCTGATCTGGCATCTCGGCTACAGTCGTTCTTTCACAGACGTGCCGTCGCCTCCCTCTGTCTTTTCTACAAATATATTTTGGTAACTGCTCCGACGAGCTACTTTCGTTAGTTCCCAGACTGCATGAATTTAAGCGTGGTACTAGGTTGGTATCTCAGTCCCACCCTTTCACTGCCGAAACGGTTAAATATGGCCATTACTTCTTCTCCAATAGCTTCATGTCTCGCCCCTCTCGTCTGTAAAATTTTCTTCCTGTTACTTGTTGTTTCTCTGATAGCTATAATCTCCAACTATTCAAATGCAATGTCAGTCTACATGTTCAAATGCTCTGACCTATTGCCTGTCCTTCTCTTCATCATTTTCTCCATCTCGCCTCTTTAATCTCGCTCACACTATGTAAACTCTTGCGTACTCGGGGCACCCCGCATTGCTAAATGCTAAAAAAAAAAAAGATAATTGAATGCCATAACAAGACGTAGGCAAATGTGACACTCCACAACTTCCTATTCTTTGTAACTTTTTAATAAGCTTTGTATTTTCTGTTATTTCTCGCAAGCACTGTTCAGACATCCATTTATTTAACCTCAACAAGTAAGTTACGCATTGTTTTCCACAAAACCTCTTCACTATCAGTCCTGTGAGTATCAGCTTTTCCAGGAATGTCGTAAATTCGGCTTCAAGGGTAAGACTCGAGTTAATATCTGAAATCATCTATTGTCGCTTACATTTATTTTAGATTATTTTTAAAAATGTTTCTTTTTCTGTGTTTAAACATTTATTATAGATGATGTTCTTTTTCTGAAATTCCTGTAATAAACAATCACATAGATTTTTTTTCTAAGGTTATGAGGAATTCTCAAAAAATGCGAACCGATAATTACATGCGATAATAAGTGAATATTATTTAATCCACATACATATAAATCAGAGAGATTTATCCGGTAACATGAAGAATAAAATAAATCGAAAAAAAGAGGGTCTTAAAGATTCACATCTTTTTTTTTTTTTTTACTATTTATAACTATTTGTTCCTTCCTGATTGATTGACTAATTGGTTTAAGTAATGACATATAAGGTCATTTAGTTTATAGGTCATTTAGTTTAAATATTTTAAACACAATTTCATGTCTTCAACTAAAAATATTTTTGACACAACTGTATTCTTTCTACTGCAGATGAAATGTGCTGTTTGCTATACAATGTATTGGTAGTAATTCTAATATAAAATGTATTGCTGCTCATTTTGATTTAAAATAGTTTATTGGTAATTTTACTATTATATTGTTGGTAGTTTTACTATAAAATGTATCGTATACTTTCATCGTGTTTGTTTTTGTTTGGAATCCAGCAGGTGCTAACACCGGAGGTGGGGGTGGGGGTGGAGCTGGTCAAAATAGCAATTAAAAGTTGATTCCACGTTCCTCAAAGTCGCTAATCTCCCGATTATCAGGACAGTGTAACTGTGTTATACAATTTTCTCTGACGGAGGGTTGATCTAAAGATTTCTTTTTACCTAGCTTTTTTTTTAGCATAAATTGTTGATATCTATGCCATTTATGGAATTATTAAATCTTTGGATTTAAATAGGCTAATCGTGCAATTCTAGACAATTAAACTAAGTCTAGGTCCATGCATTATGAGAGCGATCACTGCAAAACATTACTAGCAAAATGCGGTATAAGAGCGAATAGATTATACAACGCAGAGATGTACTGGGATTAGATTCAAATCCAATAGATACCAACAACCCTTATATATATATATATATATATATATATATATATATATATATATATATATATATATATAACCCACAATTAACGCCGCTTGCACTCAATACCCTCATCAGACCTACCATGAGAAGGCATCTACCTAATATAGATATATTATTCACTTTCATTCCAAACTGAAGGAGCCGAACCAAACACAACTCACGTCAGGGAAAAAAAAGCGTCTTTCAAAATCATCATCACATTTGTTTCGGATATTATAACACATCCGGATACACGCATAGACACAGATACACACACAAACACAAGCGCCCACACGCGCGCGCACGTGCTCGCACACACATACACACACTCACATACATATATATATATATATATATATATATATATATATATATATATATATATATATATATATTTCTGTGTGTTTCTGTGTACGTATGTGTGCAGTTTTACGAATGGTAAATTTTCTTTTTATACTTCTTATTTTAAGCATATTCATTATTATTATTTTTTTTTATTTTGGTGACTGCACAATATAGTAGGGTCAGTTGTGTAACGTCTGTGGGAAAAAAGACCACCATGAGGTAATTCACTTTGCCAGAAATTTGGAAAAGGCATGCTGCACTGTTTGAATTTCCCGCCGGAAGCTTCAATATGAACATTTCCGAGTGTTTGTTTGTCATTCGGAAAGAGTTGGATGAGCCTAATGTTGATTACGAAGTTACGGCAGCTCGGAAAAAAATCACTGAGCATGTCTCTAAGAAAATAACTCCTGCAGGCCTTCATCAGATGCCTTGAGGAGTAGTACTGCTCTGGGTCAAGAAGGTAGCTGCTGGAAGGCCTTACATGTGGCAACATGACTCTTCATCATGCCACACAAGCAAGAGAACCCATTCATGGCTGTCATGCATTTTCTACGATGACCTCACCACTTGTATCTTGCAACTAACTTCCCAGTCTGCAACTACCTTGATTATTATGTGTGGGGGCATTTGAGCGAGAGACCAACAAATCTCTTTTTAACAAGATGAAAGGAAGGAAAGAATTATGGCAGTATTCACCAAATTAAACAGGGTGACCGTCCAGAAGAGTCGCAGGAGATTCCGAAGTCGCATGATGGCTGTGGTTTGAGCCAATTGCGATTTTATTGAATGCATTTATCTTTAGTATTTCATGATATTATTTTGTAATTTTGGTAAATATACCTGTTAAACAGTCTTATTTCCATTTCTGTTAAATATCGACGACAATTTATTCATCGCAGTTTGTATATTATTGAAAATCAAATAAAAATTTTTATTTATATTTTATTTTAAATAATATATGATGTGTGAGTTCGCATTTTATGCCCGGGGGCGGGGAATGCATTTTCTACAGTGTTTGTTAATTTATCCCATCCCTATTCATTCCCTCCCCTTCCTTAAAACCCAAACATGAAAATACCCAAATCAAATTGACCTATACAATTAACCCTTTCAGTATTAGCCAGTGGCTCCGAAAGTCAATTTAGTCGAATGTTAAAGGTGATGAAAACCTTTGGCATTATATTAAACACAACGCTGTTACCCAGACAACAGGCACTCAAAAACATCCATCTGTAACAGCAGAGCTGCCGCATAAGAAACTAATATCCACTGTACATATAATCCAATTGATAGTAATTTCTTTAAAGTGTCGACAAAGTCATAACCACCTGTGGTCGATCAAATCAAATGTTAATTTGAACTAACCACTTTTGATTCTCTGGCTAAGAATCTCTGCATGACTTTTTCTCTCTCTCTTTGTTATATATATATATATATATATATATATATATATATATATATATATATATATATATATATATATGTATATATATATATATATATATATATATATATATATATATATATATATATATATATATGTATATATATATATATGTATATATATATATATATATATATATATATATATATATATGTATATATATATATATATGCATATATATATATATGTATGTATATATATATATATATATATATATATATATATATATATATATATATATATATATATATATATATATATATATATATATATATATATGTATATATATATATATACACACACATTTTATACACAGGGTGCGATGGGTAAATTGTCGTCGTTATCTTTTTAGTTTCGTGTATGCGTTTTATTTTTATTTTTTTTAATTGGTTCGACTGTACATAATAGTAGAACGAACAACATTAGGCATTTTACTTCGCCAAAATTTTGAAACGCCAGGCTTAACCGCTGGACATAAGTGCCGGGGCCCCACTACAAACGTTTCAGAGTTTGATTGTCAACTTGAGGACAGTTCATAGATGAGTTTAATACTGACTCCAATTTTACGGCAGCTCGGAAACATCAATCGTTGTGACAGAGAAGAACTACCGAATTTGTTACTAATGGCTTCAGACTTAACAAGAAGACCTACATCATGTATTGATGGCGTAGTTCTTTCTTGGGTCAAGAGGGTGGCTGTTGAAAGACACTATTTCTGGAAATAGTTCTCTGCACCATGCCACACAACTATGGCATTATTAAAATTTCTGCGACCACATCGCACCTTAAATTTTGGCGACATATCTCCCCAGATTGCAACTACCTGGATTATTGTGTGGTGTTCATTTGAGCAAGAGACCAACAAAAGTCTTTGTAATGAACTGAAGGCAATGTTTACGGCAGCATTCACCAACTTAAACAGGGAAACCGCCTAGAAGTGTTTCCGATGATTTTAAAGTCATCTAGAGTCCAAGCAGTGGAATTTTATTCAATAAATATACTCTTTAGTATTTCAAGATAGTTTTGTGTAATTTTGGTAAATAATATATCATTTAAAATGACACTGCTATTTTCATTTATACGTAATGTAGATGGCAGTCTGTCTATCATAAACGCACACACAAACACGCATATATATATATATATATATATATATATATATATATATATATATATATATATATATAAAAAAAAGAAACAAAAGATATATAATCCGGTGTTCAGGTAGGTATTTTTATTTTTACAAAATAATGCTCAATGTAAATTTCAGAGCATTAATATTATAAATTAATTGATTTAAAATATGTTTTTTTTTCGCTACACAGTTCTATCCATGTTTCAAAAATGGAAGCTAAAAGATCCGAATTTAATTTTGTAATTAAATTCCCGGAGCTTTCGCATTTTTGAAACAACATATTAAAAAAAATAAAATCAATTAATTATATATATATATATATATATATATATATACATATATATATATATATATATTAAAGACATATTTTTTATGTTTAACGTTGTTATTTCATAGATACAAGTATTTAAGCAAATGCTATTTATGATAAACAGTATTAAATAACATTTACCGGCCTGAATGTCGAGAAATTTTCATAGAAAATTTCGTTCTTTGACAAAATTCGAACCTGCATCCTATACGGAACCGTCATATACGCTGACGTGCCTTACCGCTTAGCTACAAAAGAACCAATCGGTAGACAAGGTCGAATTTACTGCTTATAAACTCCAACTTTCCATGAATCTCGTACATTCATAACTGCTCTGGCGTATAGGATGCAGGTTCGAATCCTGTCAAAGAACGAAAATTTTCTATGAAAATTTCTCGGACATTCAGGCCGGTAAATGTTATTTAATACTGTTTATCATAAACAGAGCATTTGCTTAAAATTTCTTAATATATGACACATATATATAAAATTTCTTAATATATGACACATATATATATATATAAAGGGGAAATTTGTATGACAAACTTTACCTGTGACGCGTTTTGCCCTTCAGGTCATCATTGGACTAAAATTGTTATGTCGGTAGGACAACACATGCGAACGACTGGGAGGTGCTGGGAATTTTAGAATTTATTTTGTTTTTTATCTATCCTACTTCAATTACAGATTTTTCTTTTTTCTTTCTGGAAGACTTGCCAGGAATGGTGAGATGTTATATGATCCTGGGCGCAAATTTACTGTAGATGATCTTAAGATTAAAGAACTTCATAGATATTTATGTAGTAGTAAATAATTTACTTATTTGATCAGAGGAGCATTTTTATGTCAAAGTTTTGGTCAGTCTCATTACGATGGTCAAGCAACACATTTGACGTATTATTTTGTAAAATGTCACGTGTATATATAGACGTTGTAAAAGAAAAATTATCCACATCCTTTAAGAGCATAGGATAATTTTCCATCCAACAAAAGATTTAATTTGTAAAAAACATTAAACTAAGTTTCTTTTTTCCGTATTTTCAGATGAGACGTTTAGCCATCCTGACGCTCGTTGTCGTAAGTATCACTGAAGAAATTTTGGAATTAATCCGTCAGAAAGAGAACAAGTCAAAATAACCCCACTATGTCTTCCCAGGGAAGAATGTTGAGTAGAAAAAGATTATTTAGGCCTTCAGTAATGGTAGCAACATTCACGCTCAGGGTACCATTTTCATTGTCCATTGAGGAAGTATCAATAAAACGATAAAAAAGAGGAAAAAATAAAGAAGAGAATTGTATGAGGAGGTCGTAACAGCAAGAGGGATCATCATTTTAACTTAGTGCTAAATACATTCTTATTGCTCCAAGTAGAGTACATTAGTCTTATAAAAAACTCAATGATAATAATTTATAAAAATTTCAATGAGATATATTTAATCACTTCTAAGTTACAACAGATCAAATTTTAAACTAACATTTGGACATTTATATATTATATATATATATATATATATATATATATATATATATATATATATATATATATATATATATATATAAATATATATATATTAAATATATATATTAAATAAGACTGTCTCTCAAATCCCATCAGACGATATATATATAATTTTGTGATATCCTGTGTCTTTCTTGTTCCTGTGTTAAAGTCGTAGGTGTGTTATATTTTCCCTGACATTAATATATAAGTTTGGTCCTGTAAAAATATTATTACCGTTAAAAATAATTTGCTAAGTATGAAATTCATTCTTAGGAAGATTTTTCCATCTTATCAGTTACTTCATTTGCTCTCTCACTATATATAGACGTCCTTAAAGAACATAGTGAAAAATGCACATGTACAAACTATGTCACACATACGAACAATTACTAATTCACACATACGAGCACACAAATTGACACATACGGACACACAAACACACATGTGTTGATATATCAAATAACGAAGTTTTTTGCAAGAAGTTGGTAGATAAGAACTATATATATATATATATATATATATATATATATATATATAGATAGATAGATAGATAGATAGATAGATAGATGATATGATATGCACCCACACACACACACACATATATATATAAATATCAATATGTATACATATTGTATATTATTATTAAGGAATTACCTAGTGAAAGGAGATTTTTGCGTTAATAATGTTAAGGATATCTCATATATACACATTCATACTCACATATTTATACCTTCAGAGAGACAAAGCATATCTAGTCCACACACACATTTATATATATATATATATATATATATATATATATATATATATATATATATATATATATATTATGGTACTTATCTACCAACTTCATGCAACGAAAAAAAAAAAAAAGAGATATGTTTATATATGTATGACTATGACGGACGACCAAGTATGTATATGTGTCTGCATACATCGATGTTTGCGTTTGTACGATGAATGACAAAACGACGAAGTTTCCCCCACCACTTCCACAATAACAACAATACACGCAATCTACATAAACCCGAACTTTTTAAAACATTAATCAGTTTGTCTGACGATCTTCAAAGCGTGAAACCCAGGGTCAAACTCACATCTATCAACCAAATATATATATATATATATATATATATATATATATATATATATATATATATATATATATATATATATATATATATCTGTTCATGCTTTTAGTAATAATGTTATTATTTTTGTTTTTTTCATTTTATCGCAGGTGTTTGTAATTGTTCGATATTTTATCATCGATAGTCTGGTGATATATATTATAAGGCCTTGGAAGTAAATGTACCGTGGAGGATTCTAAAATTACTTTTACTTTTAGTAGAGTTTCACTATACTAAATTGGTTTCTCTTTAAAGAAAAAAGTAGCTGCTTTTAGTTTAACGTGCGCTCAAACTTGACGAGGTAATTGAGTATATTGTTTTGTTAAAGAATCCATACATTCCCAAGGAAACATATCAGTAGGATTATTTTCCATAGGCACATACAGACACAAATTCACCACCAGATATATATATATATATATATATATATATATATATGTGTGTGTGTGTGTGTGTGTGTGTGTGTGTGTGTGTGTGTGTGTGTGTGTGTGTGTGTGTGTGTGTGTGTGTGTGTGTGTGTGTGTGTGTGTGTGTGTGTGTGTGTGTGTGTGTGTGCGCGCGCGTTCGCGGGCTATTTAAAAAGTTATCTCTGAATATAATTTCAGCTTAATTGATTAAACACAAATATATATAAAAAAAACAAACTGTAAGCAATATTTTGAATTTCAAATTTCGCCCAAATAATAATCGAACTCTTAAACCTATTAATAAATGCATCCTTATAAGCCTGAGAGATGTTAAGCATGTGGGCGTTGCCGCTTTCATTTAATCATTATTTGAGGATCGCTGTCTTTTGTATGCTATCCATTTTGGGCAGATGCACCTCTAAACCAACGACCACAATCCTGGCTGGAGTCTGACACTAAACTGGTAGCTTGATTTACAAAAGTCTTTTGACTAAGCAAGAGGTTGGAGCCATACTAATCGTCACGTGAAGTGTCGTTTTTAATCATTTCACGCCAACCAATATGATAAAATCACGAACAACCAAGACCTTACTGAGAGTAAAAGAAATGAGAAAATGGCATTGAAGAGTGAGAAGACAATAAAAAAGAACGGGATTCCAGGAGACAGAACATGTTAATTAAGGTGCCATTTAAATGGGGAAGATTGTATTTCAAAGAATGCAGTAAGAGAGTTCCACAAGAGGGACGTGCAAGAAAAGGAACTTTTAGAAGAGAAATTACGTTTCCATCTAACAATTTCAGCTGCAGAATGATGATATCATCTGACAATCTATTAAATTCGTGAAGTCGAGTTACGATAGAAGACAGGTCAGCAGATAAATATCCATGAAAATATTTATAGAAAATTCGGAGGAAATTTGCTTTATGTTTGCAGCAAAATGACTAAAGCGAAGGTGATTGGTCAGAACCGATAACATTGCAGATTTTTAATTATATTTTGTCAAGAATTTCTATATCGCAGAAGCACCAGAAGAGACGAGGTAGCAAGATTAGATATACAGACTCATGCTCTATTTATAAATGTGTAAAATAGATTCCGGTGTAGAAAATTGTCGAGCACGTCGTAGTGAACAGGATTTTCTTACCAGAAGAGCTAGAAAGGGCTTCGGTATAATAATACGCTGTAGAAAACGTTAAAGGCGCAATCTTAATAATACGCTGTAGAAAACGTTAAAGGCGCAATCTTGGAGATTAGCATCAGTCATAAAAGCAAAATTTTTAAAAAAATAAAATAATTACAAAAAAGGAGTTTGGTTATGGAGGCGTTAACATAAACACGCTATTTCTTGCCCCAGTTAACGACAGGCAATTTTTGAGATCAGCTACCACGTTTTTTGATCGGACTTGCTATTAAAACAGGAGTAAATCGTTGTCATAAAGATTGATACTGATGCTATGTGGAAGGGTGTTACTCTTAAGGGATTAAAAAAAAACAAATATACATGGTTATTCTAATTTCACCAGATTTATCTCCAAGTCTCCATCTTTCTGAAATTGTAATAAAGGTTAATGAAAGATGAAGTAGGATTAAACTTTATTTTACGAATTTCATTAGAAAAAGGGGAAAAATATTAACACAACATATTTTCAACCAGTGCTCTAATATGGGCTGTTATCTTGATCCAAAACTATGAAAAATTTACAAACATTGCAAGTTGCTTCAGCCTAGACGAAATCAACGGACAGTCTCATCAGTCAAGACACTATTTTATCGAGCTGTATGAGGTATACATTATACTGAACGGTTATTATAAAATGGAAGGGAACAATATCTTTTATCAGGTGAATGTGTGATCACTCACGAAAATTGATGAAACAGCACTCGGAAACGGATAAAAGATCTAACTTCTTTTCCCATAGGATGGCAGACAGGTGGGATTCTTTACTTAGTGATATCGTGAACGGATCATCACAAACTATTTTAAATCAATAAATTGAGGATCCTGCTCAAAGAAGCCGACAAAAACTATCAATTCTAATTCATTGCGAAAGTAACATTGAAATAGTTTTCTTTCGTCAGAAATAATGACTGAATGGTTGATTTCTTAAGGATTTTGTCGCGTAATTAAATATAAAGAAATTTGGAATTTGAACTCAGCACTATGATTTCCAATTCTATGTCATTATTCAGTATACGATCGGCACATCAAAGCTTAGAGCACCTTGTATTCCCAGTGGTGACCCGTCAAGATACTGACCAGGCTACTTAACTTTTGCAATCGGGCGAGAGCCGGTGTTTTTACTTAAGCGGTGTTAGGTTTTTAGGATTATTACTCCTTTCAGAAAAGAGACACATAATAACAGAAAGATCCATCTAAGGAGGTTAACAAAATAACAATATTTAGCTAAGTTTGTGTGTATGCTGCCTGCAGAAAATGGTTACCGGTCAACGAAATTTAATTACTTTGAATTGGCGCTCACACCTTCACCAACGGGGTAATTTCAAATTTATATACGTATATTCACACACATACACATACACACGCGCGGGCGCACATACACACAAACACACACACTCTCTCTTTTCTCTTTTTCTCTCTCTCTCACACACACACACACAAACATATGCATACACACAAACATACAAACACAAATATATATATATATATATATATATATATATATATATATATATATATATATATATATATATATATATATATATATATGGAGTGTGTAAGTATGTGCCTATGGCCGGTTAATAAAATTTGAAGAATAAAAAGCAAAAAAAAATGATAAAAAATAATGTCAATAAAATTGCTTTTTGACTGGATTGAACTACGATAAGATAGAATTTAATGTTGGAATTTTTGAACACGCCTGTGTTCTTTTCCAACGATAGAAAGAATAATTTGTTTTAACTCTCTCTCTCTCTCTCCCTCTTTTTTCTCTCTCTCTCTCTATCTATCTATATATATATATATATATATATATATATAAGATTTGTTAAGGAGCAAGCACATTATGCTGCCGATTATATTGCTACCTATTGGACAATAGTTCAAACAAATTGTATATCACCAAACCATAAATCATCATGCCACAACAAACCTGAAAAATACTTAACATTAACCCTGAAATACTATATTATATAAACTGTAAGACCTTCTACTTAAACTGGAAGCATTATTAATAAAAAAAAACTAGCTAGCGACATTAGACTGTTTTCAGAATAAAGAACACATTTCATAAATAAACGGAGTAATACAACAGCGTGAACTTAGGCAGATTCGACGCTTGATATCACAATATATGAAGAAATGTTAAATTCGTAGTGCAAACTTCACAAAGATTGTGATACTAGAATATAATGCCGTTAATCAGAAATGATAAATTTTATATAGAAATTCAGAAAATACAGGCATAAATACGTAGATATAATCAAACATATACTTTATGTAAGAAATTCTGTAAGAGCCAGACCAATCAAAAATCTTCGGAATATTTAATTATATTGAGATAACATTGAAATAATCAAATATCGTCTAACGTAACGATGAATAATCTGTTTGTTTGTTTTTTGATTGTTGATTTCATAAGAATTGAATATGCATGTGTAATGTGTAATAATAATGATAATTAGGCACTCGAAAATACTAACCTAAATATTTATGGAAATAATTAGCTTAAAGAATCAGCAAGTATCAAATTTTCATAAATTTTAAGAAAGAAAATTTGAGTTTGAATAAATATGGAAGGAACGGCTGAATCTGATATTATATGACTGGAATATAAGATTCTTAAAAAAAAGGTGCTGTCAAATATCTATATTTCTGTAAGGACATTGATTGAAAAAGTACGCGTTTTTTAATATATATATATATATATATATATATATATATATATATATATATATATATATATATATATATATATATTATTTGTGTGTGCTAGTGTGTGTCAGCGTGTCTGCGAATGCATACCTGTATCTATATACATATGTGATTGTGTTTGTGTTAATATATATATATATATACCCAAGTATATAATTGGTCTATACGGATGGAATTCCAATAACCAACAATTACTATTCTTAAAAGAGTGCTCAATACAAATTAGAGCAGATATAATTATTTTTTTATAATTTGGATTTTGAAATTGGCAGTTTTTAATTTTAATATCAAATTTTATCATATAATTTAATAATTATTGGTTAGAATAAATTATTTTTAATATTACCCGTATTTTAAAGATCTGAATCGCTATTATAACATAATTTCGTTGTCAAGCTTTTGAATCTTCCTATACTTGGGTTTTGATTGGTCATTCTAGCTTTTGTAACAATGGTTTCCCCTAGCGAAGGTTCTTTAATTAATTTGAAACTTTTAAAACCATTTATTTTATATTCAACAACATCATTTGATAAAACACCGAGGGTGTTGAAACAAAATGGCTATTTTTGTAGTGATGTTATAAAATATTTGTTATAACTTTTTTTAAAAAAAATAATTATATATATATATATATATATATATATATATATATATATATATATATATATAAGTGTCTGTGCGTGCGTTTATGCATGTGGGAATATATATATATATATATATATATATATATATATATATATATATGTGTGTGTGTGTGTGTGTGTTATATATATATATATATATATATATATATATATATATATGCATGTATATGTATGCGAAATTGAACAGATATGGAATTTTGGGAAAATATCTGAATGAGGCAGTGTGCTTTCCTCAAAATGGAAAATAGACTAGTCTAGTAGTAATGTTCATTGGATCAACCGTTGGTTTTTCCTATAGGGTGGACGCAGATTCAATACATGCCCGACAGCATATTTTTTATTAAGATTTTTCGAATGCGCAGGCCGATACATGCAATTGCTTTTTAACATGTGTGTGTATATATATATATATATATATATATATATATATATATATATATATATATATATATATATATATATATATATATATATATATATATATATATATATATATATATATAAGGTAGTGTAATTGATATCGGCTCGGTTTGAGGAATCGTATAGTCTAGTACGGATTCAATTCACTTGCGTGCTAATACCCTTCGGAAAGGTATAAATGATTTTTTTTCTCCCCCAACCCTGTGTAAAATAGTAGGAATGGTTTCTATAGCTTTGGATGGCAACTGGTTTACGAGAAGGAAAATATGCGGCTTGGTGATAGTTGTCGTGGCTCCAGTGGGCACATTATGCGTTCCACCACGGAATATGTGAGCGAGCGGCGCTATATTGAATCTGATTTGC
This sequence comes from Acanthosepion pharaonis, assembly GCA_903632075.3. Lineage (NCBI taxonomy): Eukaryota > Metazoa > Mollusca > Cephalopoda > Sepiida > Sepiidae > Acanthosepion > Acanthosepion pharaonis. Next base: position 1,273,029 of record CAHIKZ030000067.1, read on the forward strand.
TATCTCTTCGTCACCAATGGAACAGTTGGTATGATGTTTGCTTGATAACCAATCTGTTAGGGTTTCAATTCTCGGTAGTGGATGCGCACTGCTGAGGAGTCCCAAATATAAGACGCAACGGCATTCTGTTGAGGTTTCTTTCAGACTCGATGAATTACTTACAGGTTCGTTTCCTGTCGGATGACGCATAATTTCTATGAAAATTTCTCGCACATTATTATAAAAAGGGCATTTACTTATATATTATTATCTATAAAAAAAGAATGTATAAACCTAAAAGTGTCCTATATATATATATATATATATATATATATATATATACAGGCATACATATATTCTTAAAAAATGTTTATTTTTAGTGGATACCCATATTTGAGTAGATGCTCCCTTTATTAAACAACATATACATTTATGTTCATTTACCGGATTGAATGTTCAAGAAGTCTTATTAAAAATATGCCGTAGAACAAATATTGTTCTTTAATCTGTAAGTATGCAAAACTATCCAAAATTTGATTTAAGCATTCATTGATTTATTCGTCTCCCTAAAGCTTTTCAACACTTTGAAGGGTATTTAAACCAGAAAATGTTTTTTTAATTGTGTAACTTTTTATTTTGTTTCTGAGATAATATAGATTTAGTGATCCAAGTCTCAATAATTAACCCATAGCTGGGGGAGAATAGGTGCTTTCATATTTCTTTTTCTCAAGTGTGTTTGCGCGTAAGAGAATATACTGAACCCAGCTGGTATTGGAACTTGATTCTACGGTTGAGACTTAAGATTCATTAAGTTTAACACTACTCGTGCATTCAAATTTACAGAAACTGGTATTTGCAAGCGGTTACGCATCTAAGTACTAACCAAACGTTATTTAACTTCAGTGCTCGTACAGAAACCGGTGAAAAGTATATAAATAAAATGATAAATTTCATTTGAATTAAACTTTTATATCGTTTTTGGCATTATTGTCCCGTTAGGAAAATTCCAAATAGTTTTGAATGAGTAATATCAAAGACATGTATAAACTGACGTTGATGCTTTTTTGGCTCACAAAATGGCGTTTCAGGTTTGAAAATCTGTGTTGTTGGAAGAAGTGGACAAAAGCCTGATCTCTCATTTTTGACAAATTGGAAGCGGCTGTACTATGGCTAACTTCCCAACCCTCCAGGACTGGATAACGTCATTTGTGATACTTAGGCTTCTGACCAATTTGGCTTCAACACAAGATAATTTAACAATACATTACATCTACTTTCTTTTAGAAATACGATGTTTTAAGGAACTCAAAAGATTTAGGACCAACATTAAATTGCAATAAATGTGTGGAGTATTTTCAATGAATAAACCCTAAATAGTACAGGGTGCGGCTGGTATTTGAGGACAGAATTTATGGATTAGTAAAAAAACTTGCTGAACAAATGAATATAATTTTATTTGATTACAAACAAGTAAATGTAGTTATTATTTATTTATATTCAATAAAACCACCACTAGCATCAATAACTGACTCTACACATGGTCGAAATTAGCTGCAACCTCTGAATAATTGGTCTTTATTTATGCCAGACATTACTCGAAATATTGCAAGTTTAAGAGAGTCGTTGGTGTTATGAGGCTGTTTATTAACATACTTCTCAGCAACGCTCCACACATAATAGTCTAGTGAAGATCTGGAGAGGTAGGAGGCCAAATGTTGGCTGTGATGTGGTCGTCAGCCATCGATTCTTGTGTTCGTAGAGCCTTGTGATATGGAGTCTAGTCATTCTGGAATATGTAAGGCCTGCCGTTGCGTATGTCGTCAAACCAGGGCTTGACAACTGTTTCTAGAACCTCAATTTAAGCAGAAGCATTTACTCTAAAACCTTGTGGAAAATGTATGGTGGCGTAACATGTCTTTCATTGCTAACAACACCTAATAATTTACACTTGAAGGACATTTATGTGCCATCACTCTTGACACCTGAGAAGGATCTGAAGAAAGCAATCTGCCATTTCTTCTGTTAAGTTTTTGATATTGATAAAAATTTTTCTCATCTGAGAAAAGCCAAATCAAACCAGCTTCTGAAGGATTTTTTAAAGTTTGTTTAAAAGCCTTTTGGATATGTTTTCCTTTGTTTTTTCAGACATAAATTGACCTCTCTTCATTCCGTAGGACTTGTATCGAATGTCTTCATGAACACTCCTGATTGTTTTTTCAGACACATACAGCTTTTTGGAAATTGACCTCATTGATTGACCTCGGTTTTCATCAATTGTCTGCTTGACTTCCTGAACAAATTCGGATGTTCTCACTTTATCAGAACGTGCTGAATGTCTTTTTGTTTTGATACAGGCATTCGGAAACTATCAGCATCTTCTAACTCTTTTCGTATCTTGTAGACAAACGATCTTGCAACTGTGAGGAAACGTGCAATATCCAAATCGCTATGATCAGCCTTTAATTCCACAATCGCATCATGCCTTTTCATTTCATTTGTTATCATAGGATTTACCATTCTTGATTTCTGAAAAATAAAAACATTAGAAGTTAAGGGGAAGCAGTATTAATCTTAAATCTGCATGTCCTCAAATACCCGCCGCACCCTGTAATTTTTTCGAAAAATGACAAATTATTTAACTGCATCCATATTCCGTGTCCCTTCACTTATTTGCCTGAAGGTGACAGGGATATTCGGATAGCCATAGTTAGGTCTCTGAATCGGGTACTTAGACATTTAATACAACTGCAAGTCGTTTTTTTATTAGACATTTATAGATAAAACCTCGAATATGTATCATCATATCAACTTACGGTGGCCATAGCAGTACACTTTAGTTGTCATAAAATCATGCTTTTTATATTTTGCCTGAAGTGGCGTTGTTACTTTTCTTCATATTGCTTAATTAATGTTTGAGAGGTTCGTGTAAATAGTAGATTCCAAAATCTTTGTTAATTACTGATTTCAAACCTTTGAAGCAAATTCTCAAACTAATGATTATATATTTACTTAATTTACTCTCAGCAAAACGGCAGGTTATATTTTTTATAAGATACAAAGTTTGGTGCTTACGTTGTTCATTCAAAAATCTAATAAACTATATCATTCTACTTCGATTTCTGTGAAGAAACAACTTCAAATTAAAACTTATATCAATAAATTCATATTATTTCCAGAGTTCTAAAATATAAAAATGTGTGTAATTGATAAAATGTGCAACAAACTCGGATGATGCATAAACTTCTTTACGGAAATGAAGCCTTGATTTTCAAAAACAAAAAACTGTTGTACATCCGTTACTGCCATGTTTACTATTAAATTATTTTATTAGTCTACAAGAAGATATCGAAGCTCGATTGAACCTGGAGTTAAAAAGTACCAGTGGTCCTTATTTATAAAAACAGAATTTGTACACTATTTTTCCAAGCTTAGAGAAATTACTTGTGAGATTGGATATGCAAGTATGAGGAAATGACAGAAATTTGAACTCTGCCCTCAAAGTACCGAGCAAAAAGGATGTCCTAAAAAGTAATTCATCGTAAATATTTTGATCTCTCTTGTGCTTGTAAGATTTTCCTTTCAAATAATTAGCTTAAGTAGTGTGAAAAAGCACGATCTTCATTATATCTTCATTTTCATTTTTAGTTACCTGTGCTAACGATTTTTTTTGTACGCGTGGAAAGCATTCCTATGATGCGTTTATTTTCATTTTGAGAAAATTTTCGTGATTTTGAAGTGCGATTATTTTAAGTCTTGTGCAGCATCCTCTTCTTGAAGACTTAAACGATTTATTCGCTTGTTACCGTTTATAAGAATTTATTTCAGAAAACGGTTACATGTCGGTGATATTTTAGACATTTCTAAACTAATCGGACGCAATGCTGAACAACGATATGAGAGTCTAATTTTAAGGAATCTAATTAAGGACCCGAAAAAAATAGAAGATATTTGAAATTAAAATAATCAATCCCGCAACAAACAAAAAGAAATATAACGAATTCTCATAATCAGTTATTTTTCCTAGTGTTAATTTTAAGCCAGCCAGTTTCGGGTAAGGATCACATGAAGTCATTGAGACAGTGAAGACAGCGACTATTTAAAAATATATATGACAACCTACACATCTTAAGAGCAATATCCATTTAACCTGGAAATCCAAAAGTGATGCTTTTAAAAACGAGGCCTATTTTGAGTAGATGTAGTAAAAGGAGTATGCTATGCCGGTCAGGAAATAATAATAAAAAATGTCTGTGATAATAAATCATTTCATTCACAAGCCAAGATTGCACTTGAAGTAGTAATCGCTTCGAGATTTGCTTTTGACTGACGTTTTGCAGCGAGGACATTATATCTTGTACCATATTCGCAAAGGCTCAGTATTAATAACCGATTTTGCAGTGCCGTAAAATCACAAGATTAAACTGAATTTCTAGCAAATCGAATCCTGTTTGGGTCAAAACAAAACAAAACCATTAGCAGACATTGACAAACATTTTAGTGGAGATATTTGAAGAATACAATGGCCATTCAAATTTCACCTCAGAGAGCAATTGAACATAAAGCCAAATCTTATGTTGCTTTAATAACAACAAAGCACGGTTTTTTTTAATTGAATTATCTTTATAATATATAATTTATCAAATAAACTTTGGATCTAACTGTTTCTCCAGTGTACTAAGCATTATGTATTTTATTAGATATTCTTCGTCATGGATATGACGATATAATACATCCAGCAGCAAGGGCTCAAGCCACGATGTTTTGGTGTGTGGGGACCATCTGTTAATTGCTGCTTTTCTAAGGTCCAACATTAACCAGAGTGGTAGCACCGTTCAGGGTCCCAGCTATGGGTAAATAGTTAACATCTAAACTGGTATCTAAACCCTATACATTTTTTGGTAAAATACCAGCAATATATTTTCATAGTAAAAACATCACCAGCTATTAATTTTTGTAAAAAGAAATCACTAATGCTCAGAAGAAAATTAAATTTCGGCATTTCAATGACCCATAAGTAGTTGATATGCCGCTAAACAAATAATGAAACTACCTACTCTAATGAACTGCTTTTAAATCTGTTTTGACGAATATGCCGTTTAGACTGGTGAAACCAAAGTTCCGCGAAACAGAAGATTGTTTTTTTAACGCCATAACCTACAGGACATCACACATCATGGATCACCATAAATATCATTTATTTAATATTTTTGATTTGCAATGTCTTCATGTGAATGATAGCGGGGTGGTTTCTCGCTCTATTCGCCATTGTTTTGCATAGAGTGTAGACTTTTTATTAAAGTGGGCGGCATTCAAACCTAGGGAGCACTATTACATTACGATATACTCCATAGATGAATGGGAAAATAATGCGGATTTTTCCCCCTAATGTTTAGTGAGAAAGTGAACGCTGCTAACAAGGCTGGAATTGTAAATCGGGCTGATGATTCTACTTTGCATGGGTGATAATATACACGCTGCGCCTATATTATAATTGAAATGTAGTCATGCGAATAAGTTTTAAATGGCAAATTCACAATTGAAATGGCGCCATGTCTAAATAGACTTTATCGGCTTGTACTTGTAAGAAAATTAACTGAGACACAATTTCATTTTATAAATGTTTTGCTATATTAAATACGAAAATTAAATTCTATAAATGCAGATTTTTCCCTAAGTAATAAAACGGTTGGTAAACTTGATCAAGATTTATAATTGTATTCGTGCATTTTGATATGAGACAAAAAAGAATGTTTCTTACTAAAATCTAATTTATTTCCTCATCTATTGTTGCATAATAGGGTAACGCTTCAGTGCCTCTAATTAAATACATGCTTAAGAATAAAAAGTAAATAATCAAGGGTATTATATAGATTAGTACGTCTTTATCCTTCGAAAATAAAATGTTTCGATTGTCTTGCTTGTATCGACAAAAACACACATAGAAATAATTATGGCAAATACATTACGGAAGCACTGTACAAAAAGATTTTCAATAAGTTTTGGTTTTAATTAAATCGCACATGTGACCCAGTTCTAGCCTAATGTCCTCATATTCTGACTTCATGAAAAATAACTCACATTAGATAATGTTTCAAAATAATTATATTCTTTTTATAAAACCAGTCAAAGGGAAAATAATCGAATGGAGCAATGGAATGATTTATAGAATCACGTTGCAGTTTGTATTTCTAAAAGAAATAACGACACCATTCTAAATATACAACTTATTTTACAGGTGAAAATCTGCTTGCAAATTTTAATGTAATGAAAACGGCTACTATAGTAGAAGGGTCAATTAATGAAAACACAATGGCTGCCAAACTGTTTCTTTTTATTTCAAAACTGTCTTTAGTAATAATTTATTCCTGATCCTCAATCCTTCTTGGAACTTCTGTTTTACAGAGCCGATCTGAACGAGTAGAAAACAGTTTCTGAACACAGTATATTGGATGTTTATACTGGAATGTTGTGAAAGAGAAGTCTGTTCAAACCTGACTTGTTATAAGGCAGCTTATGTTACTCAGTCTATGTGACTAAGAAATCATGGTCTGGCATTGATTTAACCAAGCTGTCACCCGGGTAGATATCATTGAAGGCCGCATCCGGAACAAGAGATGGTTTTCTCGGGAGGGGGGAAACAGTTATACCATTCCACCTTTTCAAATACCCTGTCTCTAATATTAACGGCTCTCTTTCTTTGCAAAAATCGGTTGACTCTTGAATGTTCTTTATTATACCATTCAAGGCATTGGGGCGAAGGCTGCGCAACTACGAAAGTCGTGCGATGTTTTCAATGCGTTTTTATTTTCTAGTAGGGACGTTGTGTCTTGATAGGTTGTATATACTCAAGAAAAGCGAAAAGATCGGTGTTATTTTTTCTTGATTAGAGAGCTTTCATTCTTTTGTATCCGTTATAACGCAGAATAAAATAAAGAATGTTATAACATTTCAAAAAGAAAATACGACAGTTTTTCTTATTTTTATACTAGAAAAATTAAGCAAAATTAATCCTGCGAGGAATCAAGCTGAGACTGTCTGAATCAGTAATCTGTTTCATATTTGAAATTATTTTACTTTCAATATTTTTAAAAAAACACTGATTTGGACAAGGCCATAAAAGAAATTATTTATTTAATGAAATATAGCGATTGTTATTCATAAAAAGGGAGTATGTGATTCCGTCTGATTAAGTATCTGGCAAAAGCCATGAATTTATCTTAGCAAGAGTCAAGTTCGGCAAAGATAGATTATTGCTGACATATACAGTCTGGAGCTACACAGTCATTTCTTTTAAAATTTGATAGAGTACAATGTTGTTTACGCGTTGCTGTATCGAAAGATTTGTTCTCCACTTTGCAAAACTTTTCCCATAGTATCTCTAATCTAACGCTATTTCCATGGCAAATGTTGAGATGATCTCCAGTATTTGGTTCCACTAGTTCACATATTCATAACTAGAACACATCATGCTACTTCCACAAAATAGAATCGGGATAATATCCCCTGAATTCGAAGTATAATCCCTTTCCCCACATACGAAACGTTGCTGATCTGTCGCTATTTTCATGTGAAATGTTCTCACGAAACACTTTCCTTAGTTCTACCATTTCCAACATTCACAGCTAAGACACACATTAAGACGCAAAATCTAGTGACCTACACTCATTCCCTTCCTATTCTATTGCCGATATATAAGTTTTTTAAGTTTTTTTTTTTATTCACACGAACGGGTGCTTTGTGGAACCGATTCCAAATAGGATGTTTCCCTTATCAATACAATATTTAACCTATTCACGTCTAGGGTCAACAATTTTCTTTCCCACATATACCCATAAAGTGTACTGCTTACTATCTAACACTCTAAAATGAGTATCTCTTGGGCTTTGTACAGAGTGAAAATCAGTGTAAAAAAATAAATCTACTCAGGCAGCTTTTTCCCCAAGAATTGCTACATGGTAGAGCTGACTATCGCATGTTTAATTCCCTGAACACAACAGTCATAACTTGATAAAGTCGAAGTTCAGTACTTCCTGTATTCGTCTTATACTTATAGTTTTGACCTCGGCCAATTACACTTCTTTGATTCGTATCATACACCACATGTGATATCAATACAGCTGTAACCTTATCCCTAGTATTAAATTCAAGCATGAGTTAAAGTGTGACAATTGAAAACAACCAAAAAAATGAAATGTATGTTTATACACAGCTCTATCAACTTATAAAAATGTTTTAATATTAGCTCATGAAAGCTGAAAGCGCTCATTGTAATATTCGAAACGAAAACCAGTAAATTACTCAAATTCGTAAAAAAAAGAAAATGAATAAAATATATCTTGAAAAAGAGGATTTATCATTCATCCAGGAAATTTCAATATTAACAAATTGGTAATGCAGAATATACTGAACGAAAACAAGGTATAACAATGAACATTATTCCGACACAGAACGTAACTAAATTATTAGAAAAATGTGCTAACGACAATAATCACAACTTAGTGTGTGTGTATTTCAATAAATTACACAAAACAAGGCGATGATACCTCTGAGATTCAAAAACAGTCAAAGAAAAGCAAAAGACAATAGAATGAATCGGAAATTCCTAAACAGTAAACAAAAAATACATTTCTACGCCTTTTTACAATACTATGACTACGGAGGGTGTAAACAGGCGAAAACATCTATTCTATATATATATATATATATATATATATATATATATATATATATATATTAACATATTTTATGTTTATACATTTTTTTTTCGTAAAATAATTGTCGGACTTTGTCCATGTCATATATATATATATATATATATATATATATATATATATATATATATATATATATATATATATATATATATATATATATATATATATATATATATATATATATATATTGTTTCTCCTCACCGGTAAGGAAACAATGTTTATTAATATATACTTAATAGCTCTATTATATTACATCGAGCAATATTTTGTTAGCAACAACTCTCAATGTTCGACATCTTACATATATATATATATATATATATATATATATATATATATATATATATATATAGATAGATAGATAGATAGATAGATAGATAGATAGATAGATATAGTTATATATACACACACAACTGCTAATTTTACAAACTATCAAAAACAGAAATATTAGCAGGAATTTCCTATCAATATTCGAATGCACTGCTGTATTTGTTGTGATTCGAGAAACTAATTTTACCCAAAAGACAATTATAATAAATGTTGAATGTGTCTTGTGAGGAAATGCTTTAATTTTACCATTATCTTTACTCTAAAGTCTCTGCATATATACTAACTTAATAAACGCTCTTATATATATAACCTGAATTCGTAACGGAAATCAACAATATTAACTTAAATGCAATTGTTTATTTAATCAAGAAACAATAAGAATACTTTGGAATATGTAAATTCTAATATATATTTAATTCTAAACTCATAAAATAAGCAGAGTTATAAAAGAACTGAAAGTAATTCGAAGAAATTGCATTGTCTCATCAAGTAAAGGAATTATTCATGATTTGTATTTCCGCCTCGTCTTCGAAAGAACCATATATATATATATACATATCTAAGCGAAAGAAAACCAGTATGTAACACAGTAAGTCGCCGCGTCTAGTGACCAATTACTTCCCTCTCACCGTTTCAGTGGAGGTTTGATTGAGGTCACAGGGTCAGTATTTCCCGACGCGTGATTGCAATCCCGGTGTGCCAGTGTGCCATAAACGTATAAAAGGGTCGTTGAGATTGTCGCCCATTTTCTCGTATTACTCACTAGTTTTTACTTGTGTCTCGGCTCAGTGCCCAAACAATGTCTTTCATGATGGAATGGTTCCAAGGTCAACATCACAATCATCATTACGTTGGGAAGACTTTCGAGGTGAGAGGGAATGGAAGGTTTTTGAAATCTTGTTTAGATTAGTAAAAGCAAAATAAAGAAAGAAGGAGGACTAATGCAGGGATGAACGAAAAGTAATGAAGCAGAAACGAAAGAACTCTGAGATTAATAATTAGATTGTTACCCTCGTTGAGTATTTATTTTTATAGAAGTCCTGGTCATCTACTGTAGCCTGGACGTCACCGATTTTTCACGCTTCTTCACGTTACCGGATAAATTTTCCCTATGCCAAGAGAGTAGAGCTATCCCCTTGCAAAGTTTTTCGCAATTTAAATACTTTCCAAACCGTTCTTTTTTTAAAGATTCGTCTAGATACAATGATAAATTGTAAGAAAAAGATCCTGCGGACCAGCATGACAATCATGATATTTGTATGTTTCACTATTAATTCGAACGGTGCTATAAGGAAAATATAACATTTTCACACATTGACTGCCAATCAAGAGTCATCTGGTGTGTGTGATCTCACCTTCAAGGTAACAAGCACGACCTATTTTGTTTTTTGTTCTAGCGCAAATAATCCGTACCTGGGGTCTAAGGAAATTATAAAAAATTCTTACTTACAAATAAAAAGAATATGTATATAGGAAAAAAATAATTAATGAAATCATAACAAATAACTAAGCATTTACAAAACAGAAATATACAGTATCCAAAATAATTAGCGTTTGAAATCCGATTTCGTTAATGTTGTGGTAGGATCCACCTAATTTGCATAGTGGAGTACCGACCATATAAATATGGTTGGTACCGGGAAGACGGTAGAAGGAATCAAGAGATTCACTCTCAGTCGAACTCTCTGCATTTTGCAGTGAGGGACCCGGACGAGGCTTTGCCGAGGGGCAGGGTTTCGTCCGGGGTGGTAGACAGGCCTTGAACCCATCTAGGCGGGTTCAGAAAGGCCATATTTTTGGCCGAGTCTACGGGCTCGGAGATACCCACTTTAAACCGGCCTTGTGCTATATTTTATCCTCGTGGGTGGATAGATAAATACAGGAATCAAGAGATTCAACAAGAGACTCTGCCCGACTGCGACTAAGTCAACACATTCCCCAGGAACGATCTTACCAGGAATATACAAAAGACTATATGTAAATATTGTGTACACTTTCTTGTTTCAATACATTTTGTTCTAAGTACATTTTGTGTTGTATTATTATTCCATGCATTAGTCAAGTTTCAACAGTTAATGACCTCAAATGGTAGTTAAAGTGTTAAACAACCAGTATTTAGAAAAAGGAGATTAATAAAAATATTAATAGTTGCAACATCACACTATGTATTCATGAATGTGATATTCAGAAAAAATCAAGCTGATTAGTAACAGCATACATATAAAACTGTGTAAAGTCTGGGCAGCTGCAAATTCTCCAAATCCTTACGACTCAACTCCACAAACAATAGACAATTACAAGACCTCTGGTGTGCAGATGCATGTATGTGAAATTTAATAAAATGAAGATGAATATGTTACCGATATAATAAATACATTGGAATGATTGGTTATGAATGCGAATCTATTGCTGTCTTCGTCAATGCATGAAAGAACGTTACGCGCAAACTACTAGCAATCCCACGTGACAGGAAATTGACAGTTTTTACATGAAATTAAAAATGGAATCTGTCAGGCATCAGCACAATGACAAAGAATAATATATCACGTTGTGAATATCCTCACACAGCAAACAATATCCATTGTTTGCATAAACATTATCTTATCACGCCGGTTAACTTGTTACGTATCCAGCTCAATTAAATCGTATATTAATTACCAACACAAGAACTAACAAAATACGATGCCGAGTAAAATGTTATAGATAAAAATATATGTTAAACACCATGAAACTTAAACAGTATTTGTAAAATACAAGTAACATTTGAGAGAATAAATAGAGTTTAACCTGTAATAAATAGAAAATATGTAGATAACGTTTGTACACGCAATCGAGGAGCACACGGAAGAGTCAGAAAGTAGGCCCTGATGAACAGAAAATATACACGGAAACCTTCCCGATAATGGCACGAGTGTACCACGTTACTATGGATAGTGTTGAAATGTTACTAAATTCTGTATTCAGCACGTTTAACAAAATCAGAATATTAAAAAAAGTAAATAATAATAATAATAATATTTTGTCCTTTGATTTTTGTTGTATACACATTGTCTTCAGGGTCCCAATCAGCGAACTAATATCTGCAATGGCCTCTTGACATTTTCCACTGAAAATCATTGTAAAAAGTCACCATGCCTTAGTAATATGTGAACTGTACTCGTGAGTATAATTTTTTGTGATTCGTTAAGGCATTGGGTACTAAAAATCCCTTGAATGAGTTTATCGAAAACTTTTCCAATTAAATCCAGGTCTCCAAAGATAATGAAAATTTTTGGCGTTATCACGTGGCACATTTTTTATATTATTTGGATCATCAGTTTCACCAGAGTCTGGTTGAATATATGTAATACCTTCAGTGATCCATACTGGACATTCATTGAGCTTATTAATTAGTATTGGTAAAGTTTGTGAAAGATTTGTATGGATTGATGACAGTCAAAATTTGGGTAGCTTGTCATTTCCTGGGGATTTCAATTTTGGTGATTTCTTTAGAGTTTGCCTAACATTATTCTTGGCGATATTTTCCCATTCTGACATAGGTTTATCCTAACATTATTTTGTTCACAATTGATCCACTCTGCATTGGGATTACATTCCTTTGAGTTACTCCAAATATTCTTCCAAAAGTGTTGAGCTTCTTCAATAGATGGTAGCTTTCTGACATTTATATCTGCTTTCCAATTGACCTGTAAAACTTTTTCAGGTCCGTTTGGAATATCTTATTTTGTCGATAGAAAATACAATGCTTTCATATCGTCTTTGCATTTAATTGCAGTTTCTCTTTAAGTATTTCTTTAATTGGTGAATTTTCTTTTACTGATTTAATTCTATATTCCCGCTTGATATTCTTGCATTTTTCTTGTATACAATGAGATTTGTATTTTTTCGTTTTATCCATAACCACCATGGGTAATTTTGTTCAAGATACAACCCTTAGGATGACTGTCGACCAAAAGTAAAGAGCTCGCCTTGCACATGAGACACGGCTATTCCCCGACGGATATCCCCCCGATATTTCCACATCATGGGGACTTTTATTTAGTCATTTATTATTATTATTATTATTATTATTATTTAATCGTTTAGTTGTATATAATGTGTGGCATCCGTCTGTCACGAGACACCATGGATCTTCACTCAAAAGTTATGCCTCAGCTGGTGAAGTCCCACATGGGAGTGATAGTTTCGATTACAACAAATAACTAAGAAGCCGTTCTCTCATAATGCTTACATGTTTTCTCTTACTTTCTAGCATCCTGTCCCAGGCAGAAAGCCTCCGTTTCTTCTCTCCTTGCTCCCACCCCCGGTGTAAGCCATATCTCCATTGTTAGCGACATCATTCCACCTCTCAATATCCATATTCATCGCCCTTGTCTCTTTTGTAGACGTCCTTGAATCGGAGATGTGTTCGCTCTCTTGCCCGCATACCGGTGGCCTGTTTTCCGTACAGAAGTACCTTCAGAATCATCCCATCAGTAGAGAGTTCCTTCCCGTGTTTTACCTTCGCGGTGAGGCGACGATGGGGTGTCCACTTCAATGTGGATATCCGGGTAGGGTTTTATGAAAGATCGGCGGTGGCTTACGCAGTACATCTCTCCACTCCACGCAAACGATGTTCTCCAAGGAACATGTAGAATCCAATAAAGCTTGGCACTGTCGTTGTTCCAGGAGTTTCCAGTACGAAGTTGTACATAAAATAGAATCCGTATTATGATTTGTCCTCACGGGTCACTCCCGAACTATTTCCCAAGATTAGATATGGACGCAAGACAGCGGAGTTTTAAAATCAGATTTTTCTTCCCTTAAACGGACTACACTTCCGGGCTGACGAGTTCCATCTACTCGAATTATTATTATTAATATTATTATCACCACTACCCTAGGCACCGCCGCTGCCACCGCTGTCAATGCAAAACCACCTGTACAATTACCACCACTGAATGTTATGTTTCCTGCTTTGTATTCTGTAGTGCCGGGTCTAATCTATGGTCCTTAGGCCCTATAGTAGAATTGTCACTTAATTGATTTAACATTTCTTACGATATGGGATTTTCCTAGATGAGCGGTTTTCTGAGCAACATATATGTTGATGTTACCGGGGACACTCTCAGTAAAATTGTCTCTTTTTTTCTCACGAAGCCGAGAGCTCCGATTGGAGAATTTCTTGATAGTTTCTATTGAGGTGTTTCTCTCGGATGGTACTGCTATGTCAATAAACATACACTTCCTGAATTCCTTCTCTTTCATGATATTATCAGATATTTTGGCTTTTATTTCCCTGTCAGTTTGAATTGTCATATCCCAGAGAATAGTTCCATCGTTATTTTGGGTAACTGTGTCAGGTTCGTGCTCATACCTCTCAGTGGTTTTGATTATGTGCTTCTTGCATATCTTTCAGTGCACATTTTATTATGTTGTTACGTATGTGGGCGTGGTTTATATTCATTTATTGCCAGTTCCGGACATCCTGAGATATCGTCGACAGTCTCATATTTTCCACAGATCCTGCGTTTAGCGTTAGTTCTATCTTTGATTATGTGACAATGATAGGATCTGGTCCTGAGCTGCAATATTTACGCTTCTTTCTTTGTTTTTATCCCGTTGATCTACAGTCACTGACGTGTTTTCACTTGGTTCACATCTGCTTTTTCGTTCTTTTTAGATATTTGCAATGCAACGCTTTGTCCTCCCAGTTTTTTTTTTTTTTTTGTTTTTTTGTAATTTCATTTGGTCAAGTTGTTTCGCTTTCTGTTTTACATTTTGGCGTAAAAGACATTCGATTCGTTTGTTTTGTTTTTTTTTTTTGTTGGCAGGATTTCATTTATATTAAGCTGTTTCTTGAAGGAGTGGATTTGGTGTTTTCTATTTGTAAGAGAGGGTCATTGGTTTTTGCGATTTTTTGTGATTTAGGCTTCCTATCCGATTGTAATTTTCAAGTTGAATTAGACCTCGGCCACCTAAAGCACTTCCTGTATACAGCCTATTAACATCTGATTTCGGGTGGTGCATTCTAATTTAGGTAAGTCCGGTTAATAATGTTAAAGCTGTATGTTACTACGGGTATAGCTAAAGTGTTGATAAAGTGTTCATTTTATTGGTTACATTATATTAGCTTTCTAGTATCAAACGCAATCTCCAATAATACTTTTTCTGATATTTTTCTTCATCATTGGATGTTGTATTCTGTTTACTTCATTAATTCATAAATATTTTATCAATATTATTTTTGATTACTAGTAGTAATATTAATATAATTATTATTATTATTAGTAGTAGTAGTAGTAGTAGTAGTGTTATTATTATTAGTAGTAGTAGTAGCGATATTATTTCTGTTTTTAAAATGAAAACTAAATTTTAAACGTTGGTGGTCAGAGGTTTTGGGTAAAAATTGAACGAGACGTAAAATCTAGTTTGATGGCTATGCATCTGATACCCAAACGAAAGTGGTTTTAGAAAAAAGATTTATTCGAATTTCCTAAGAATTAAATCATCCATGCGTTGAACTGTATCACTGGCATATAAGTGAATCATCGTATTGGGCTCAATTAAACGGCGAAATTATGATAAATTATTACAGGGGGGAAAAGAGAGATTTAGAGACGAAGTGAATCAGTAGAAATCTTTTCCACTGTAGAAATTCATCAGTGTTATCTAGAATAACATATGGTACTGTCTTAAAGAGAGAAGCAAAAAACAAGTAAGATCTATCAATCAAGCAAGGAGAAAATGGACGATTATATATAATGCAGCATTACACCCAGGAAGTATTGTCTGTAGACTTTATACAAAACATGATGAAAGAGGCAGTGAACATTGAAGGCAATATATAATAGAGAATATCAAACGGTGATCAGTGTAAAACGGAATAAAAAGAGAATGATCGAGAAGTCTATAGAATGTGAAAAGCCATGTTCAAAAGGACAATACGAAAGCTAGACCATGTGTGTATATAACTTGGGTAAGTCAAAAGTTGTGTAAAAATAATTAAAAGTACGAAACTTGAACAAAGTGAAAAGATAGGGTAATGACAACTCATATCCATAGAAAGAATAAAATGAATAGCCAAGTAACATTTTTTTAATTGAAAATCGTCTGTGCCAGAAATACGTAGACCATGATTCATGCTAGAAAAGCTCCTGTATAAATATATTGGCATTTTCTAGTGACAGAGATTTAAAAGGACATTTTTAACAGTCAAGTTTAATGTCACAAATATGAGGTTTGATAACAGAAAAATGTAAAATTTGAGAATTTATCGGACTTCTTCAATTCCAAAATACAGAGAAGACATATCGTTAGTTGACAAATAGGAAAATATATTACATCTTTCTAACAAATAGGAAAAATATCGTTGAAATAGTCTTTCTAGCAAACCAAGATTTGACATTGAGAATAAAACTATTGATCAATAGCAGTGTGAAAGAATCAACATATTTAGAATAACTGGTTTCAAAAATAAATCGTAGTGAAAATCCAATAAAAATGTTTTTTCGTCTTCTTATTACTATTGAAATAATCTGTGATAATATATTATATATATTATATATATATATATATATATATATATATATATATATATATATATATATATATATATATATGTGTGTGTGTGTGTGTGTGTGTGTGTGTGTGTGTGTGTGTGTTTAGACTTCAACGCTTCCCTATCTCTGGATAATGTAAACATAAATTGAACAATGCCTGTTGCGCTTTATCCGCAAACTGCATAGCCCAACATTTCTAAGGATATTTTTTTGCGAGATCTCCGTTTATTTCCCCAAGAAATTCCTACACGAAGACGATAAGAGTGGAGTCTCTCTCTCTCTCTCTCTCTCTCTCTCTCTCTCTCTCTCTCTCTCTCTGGTAAATAAGGATTTTTAATATAAAATTCGACAAAGTGCAGTTAGATTCATTAGATAGATAGATAGATCAGATACTCACGCGAATTCCAATCATGATCAACATTCGGAGACTTGGAATGGACGCTACTATTTAAAGCGTCACTAGAACAAAATACATCTTAAACATACAAAAGCATTACAAAGTAACACCTCGAAAACAAAACACCCTTGAAAATAGCGAAAGAAAATTATGGAATATATCAATAATGCATAAACGTGAAAACGCAAGGATGCTAAAAAAAATGAAAAAAAAAATAATTAAATAACATTCTTGTCTGAAATGTTTAATGAAGGATGTTTAAATGAACAATTGTTTCCCAAAATTTCCATTAATATATATATATATATATATATATATATATATATATATATATATATATATATATATGCATGTATGTATATTACTTAAAATGTGAGATATATAGAGATAGATATATAGACAGACATAATCGTAGATTGTGAGAAAGACTGCGAAAAAGATATGTAAATATAGGAAGAGAAAATCGAAGATTTGTAAAAACTTTGCTATATATTAATTAAGGATATAAGTTTTCTCCTGATGTATTTCAGATGACAAGGTGTCAATATCCAGAAAACTTTGGGATTTTCTCCAAAACGCCTCAAACAAATCAAAGAACTAAATTCTTTGCCACTCTGTCCAGAGAACAATGTGCAGTCCTGCCAATAACATGAGTGTTTGTGACAGGAATATAACTTAAGAATCCTAGCAACGTTTCTTTCCAAAAACATCGGAACGATGCCAAAGGATGTAAGGTTCCCACTCACGTTCCCATACCATTTTGAAAGAGAATCTGTCGTTCATTGTAAATTTACCATTCCTGGAGTTGACGAAAATGCTTCATTTTAACCTACGGTTTTGATTTGTATTCTTATCTGTTTTTAATATTTTTATGACTTACAACAGATTTTGAAATTGATTATTTTCAAGAGGTTTTATTATTTCTGGGTAGTTTTTCATTCTCGATTATTATTTAACATTTGATTTAACTGAAGAGCAACGTAGAACCACTGTATTAAATATATATTACTTTTTAAGGAAGTGTGATCCTTTGTGAAATTTATAAAATCCTTAAATTTCAGAGAATAATATTTGACCCTGTCATGGATTTCGAAGTATTAGGCCCAGCTCTATAATTGAAAATTCAACGAGGTAGGGAAAAATAAAATTATTGCATTTTTCAGGACCTGGGTTAAACCAGGCACGCATTTAAGAAGAATTAATAACAAAAACAAAACAAAGAAAGCCTGCAAGAGAATCTCCATAGAGCCTACTTTCTGGATCAATTAAGTATTCCCTCTTCTCGACAAGCTGTCAGCCAAAAGCAAGAAATATAATTATGTCCTTTTGTTTAACATTTATCTAGATTAAACGATATCAATATATTTTCCAACGATCCCAAAAAAGCAAACTACAAAATAGATAACCAAATTCAAGCAATTACAGAAATTTAAATATCTGGGAAATGTTTTAACTGACGATGGAAATGCTACGCTGAAATCCAACTGCGCTGGATTAGCGAAAATTGCCTTCCAAACACTAAGCAAAATACTAAGAAATGGGAACATTTCGTTAGAAAAAAACGGAAATGGGACTTAACTGGTATGTAATATACATTCGCATGTACAGCAGTGCTAACCAACATCCATAAAGATGAAATGAAAACTTGAGGCAACAGAAATATAAATAATCTTAAGGAAAATTATTTCTTGGACCCATATTGAGGAGGAAAGGTTTGGAGAAACCGTAACTCAAAGGACATGACGAAGTCGAAAGTGTGAGAGAAGTTAGATACGTAACCAGGATAGCTAAATTTAATGGAGGAACAGTAATTGTGAAGGATGGCAAAAGACAAATGTTACTTAGAACTACGAGAGATAGGACATTGTGGAGAGCCATGGTCACCTATGTCCAAAAGCGACACTGTATGGAAGAGGTAAAAATTCCCTGGAATTGAGAAAAGTATTTTGCAGAAATATTGATTTCATGGAAATATTTTATAATTTCCAAACTAGAGCAGCAAGGAGACGGCTAATACTGGAATTACCATAAACGTTACATGAAAAAATATACATAATATTACTATTATTGCGTTTATAATATTCATGCGATATTATATAACGAAATATATATATATATATATATATATATATATATATATATATATATATATATATATATATATATATATATATATGGACATTGAAGTTAACACCCTGGGGCGACAATCTGTTTCATTTAAAACTCAATCACCAGGCGTTTAAGCATGAAAGTTACTGTCGCCACTGTTTGAATGACTTGATATATATATATATATATATATATATATATATATATATATATATATATATATATATATATATATATATACATATACACACATATGCACACACATATATATATATATATGTGTGTATATATATATATATACACACATCCAAAAATACATTTCAATATATATATATATATATATATATATATATATATATATTATATATAATATGATTATAAATTTATATATATATATATATATATATAGAATAAAATTTAGTTAATATATAAATATAGAATATAGAATAAAAAGTAGTTAAAAAAATATTCTTTAAATATATATATATATATATATATATATATATATATATATATATATTCATGCGAGTATATTTAAAGAATAGTTTTTTTTTTTTAACTAAGCTCTTTTATTCTAGTAGGTAAAGAAAGTGTTCAATATTGACTAATACATTGTACATTTTAAAATATGATTAATTAAAAGTATACAAAAAATGCGACCATATATTTACATATGTTTGGAAATGATATGCAAGTACATTATCAGTTTCAGAAATATATACATATTTCCTGTTATTAAAAAAAGAGACATTTTATTTTTTTAAAAATCTGCTATTTATTATATAATCTTCTTTTCTTTTTCTTAGTCTGTGACAATCATTGTAGAATGCAGGTTGCGGGGAAGAATGGGCAATTACCTAACCAATTCGAGTTGAATGTGAGAAGAAATTAAGCGATTATGTCGGATTTCTAGTCTTCATCTTCCTAATCTATTTTCACAGGGAATGTCACGAATTCAACTCAAATTAGAACTCCGCACTCCGATTTCTCATTCCGAGACGCTATAAATTACACCACCGACATATCCATCTACATGATTATGTAGTGCAGGCGGTGTTATTTAGTTGTGGTGAAGGTCACATTATCAAATTTATTTAGTTGAGGGAAGGTCACATCATGCAAAGCAGCTCTATGTATTCGATATTTCCCAAAGTCCTCTCTCTCTCTCTCTCTCTCTCTCCCTCTCTCTCTCTCTCTCTCTCTCTCTCTCTCTCTCTGCATAAGGTTTAAGTATTATATTAAAATTAAAAGTAAGTTTTGTCTGGACTTTCCTTTCTCTGAACTGAACTCCTGGACTCTCATTCTGCGAAGACGATGTGTGGGTTCGACACCCCCACCAACACACACATGTGTGTAGCTAGCTAGTTATGTAGATAGATAGATAGTAATATGTTATTTTTTTAATAGATACTTTTCGAATAATTATTTTTTGTCGGATAAAAAATCTATTACAAAAAAAATACTGATGTTTCGGGTACGAAAGTGAAGCTTGCAGATATGGATTTGGAGAAGTTTCAAAGAGTAATGTGTCTATCTTAAATAGGTAATTCCAGCATTGATCTGACCGAATTGGTAAAAGCAGATTTCGGCTATCAAAACGATTACCCTGCTGAAAACGGGGATACAAGTCAGATTCTTGTCATAGATATAATCTCCTTTTTTCTTTTTTCTTTTTTTTTACAATAGATCTTCTCAAAGTAGGATAGTTGTTATTAGTTCCACTATTAAAGAAATTTTTTTAAATTTCTAGCAACTGAAATGCATGTAACCACTAAAACAGGAGATATGATTTGTTTATTTTTTTGTAGTAGATAATATTTTAACCTAGTGATATAGGAATCTTAAAGACAAATTTCAGAAAATAGATGAATCAATATATATATATATATATATATATATATATATATATATATATATATATATAATTGCTTAAAAATATTATTATAATAAAGCTCTACTTCTGTATGGAGAACTGTCTTCTTAAAAATAAAAACAAAAATTCTAAAGAACCCGGACTATGCACCCAACGTGTTCTTTTCTATTTTCTGCATACCTGCACACACACACACACACACACACACACACACATATATATATATATATATATATATATAATAGCTGGCCACTCGTATTCGAGGATACCTGTCTACTGGGGCGGCTAGCCAACCCCTATTATAGACGCTTGCTCAGGCGCAATTGTGTTTATTCGACATCCACAAAGCCCACCTGTGTTTTGTACTGCAACTATCTCTTTACTGAGAAATCTACCCTGGTGAGATTCGAACTCGTGTCACATGGTCAGAACCGGTCTAACTACTAGCCACATACCCACGAATGAATATACACACAAAAGAACATAATATGCATACTTATATATTTACGCACATAAATCTGGTTGCATAAAATAGCTCCATTTCACCATAACTTGTGTCTCTCACTGCGCGGCTTTCAGTGTAAAATCTACTTAATGATGTTGACGAAATATATGTCTACGTCGTCAACAGAGAATTTGTCGAGCTGTAATATTCGCCAACGCTCCGTCAATGATTGCATTAAGTGAAAGGCCACAACGAAAATCAAAGACTGCTCTTTAAAATCGCATTAACGAGAAAGAAGCGACAGTTTCTTTTTATTGCAGATTGTAACAATTATTCCTTGTCTCATTTCTACTTAACTTTTCGCCTTTTACTTAATGGTCAATGTTATTTCAGAAGAAAATATCATTGCGCAATTGGAAATAATTTGCGTTGGATTCCATTGTAATACGTTTCGGGACGTACACTCACACGTTGAAATACGTAGTTATTCAGATCAATCTTATATGTTCTGTAAATATTTATGCTTATATATGTGTGCAAAAATCTGGTACAAACATATATGTAAGGACAATACAATAATAGTAAAAAGAAGAGGATTATATTTTATGACAAACAGTTTCATTCCGCGACGAAGATTTTTTCAAGATATATCTAGTTTTTTTTTAGTAATCTATCTCTCCAAAGAAGTAACGTGAAATTAAATAGAATAATTTCAATTTTTTTTTTTTAAATTTTGAATCAAAGAACGCTCTAAAATATCTTAAACATTCATATGTAAAGGAAATGTAATCTATCGAGGGCGCTATGTGGCCGGCTTTATCAGCCTGTTAAGCAAAAAAAGAATTGATGTTTTATTTTTTTTTCTATACGATTATTATTCTTTAATTTAATTTTTGTACAACTGTTCTCTTTTTAAATTATTTATGTCAGAACAATCAGAAGTCTATTTCTTAAAGATTATGTGTTAACATAATTTTAAAATTTTACACTTGCCTTCAAAATGTCCCTCGAGGAAGGACACGGGTTTGTATAAAATGTTTTCAACTTGACATTCCTTATCCAGAAAACCCTCGATTAAATGTGTACATTAAAAGATACGCACTAATCGAAAATGCATTAATCGAATATAACCGATATTGACAATAATTACTTGACCATTTTAGATTTCTAAAATTTTGAAAATTTTTAATGAATCGGTAACTATAAAAAATCAATTTTCAATTATTATGGTTAAACTGGAGAATGTTTTACCGCACTAATCCAGTATAATGCAAGCACTAATCTAGAGCTCATTAATGGAGCGAATCTTATATCTCTATCTCTATCTCTCTCTCTCTCTCTCTCTCTCTATATATATATATATATATATATATATATATATATATATATATATATATAGGGAAACAATGCATAACCAACCAAGCGAACTTGTGTAAATGAATGGCGAATCAAGGGTCAGGAGAGAAAACAAAAGAACGGAATTAAGTAAGATCGGCAAAGAACAGAAAATTCTGAATTGCTATGATCGGCAACGTCCTGAAAAGAGAGGCTACGTAAAAGCAAAGGAGGAAGTATCGTCTGCTGGAAACTCAGCATTTAAATCAGCAAAATAAACTCAAATCTCTTCGAAACGAATAAATCCGGCCTATTGACACCAAAAGTAAAGTTGTAGAATAAAGATTTTTCTGATGTTAATCTAAACTGCGTATTTTATGAAACCCCCGATAAACAAAGCAAACATATCTGCATAACTGGTTAATGTTGCCTTGCCGTGACTCACTGAGTCTCAAATTATTAGCATTTGCTGATTTAACAATATATATATATATATATATATATATATATATATATATATATATATATATATATAAAATGTCGACCTATCGGGCGATATTTAACCTAGTTCTTGCAGATGGCTCTTTATTGGTCCTTCATCACAATTCTGTGAGGCTATAGGCAACAATAAACTACAGAAGAACACAAAATTGATCGCTGTATTTAAGTATTGTATTAATACTTAGACAACTTTTAATAGGTTCAACGATAATACTTCTGCCGCTACCTAATTTAAATACACTTTCACGTACGAGGGTCCTTACTTTTCCTACAAACAATTAATTTTCATTTCATGGGGGACTTTCGTTGGATTGTGCAATTAATTTCAATTATTCATAAATTTATTTCGAAGTTATGAAATTTTATCGCTGATAAACATTCGTCACAAAAAATCACGTAAAAATTTGTAGAAAACAATCGTATTAATGAATAATTGGAAATCCCAAATTTCAGGATTGCAGGTCCATATCCGACCAGAAAAGCTTTTTTTCACTGAGTCGGCAACCTCAACCTCACTTTATTCCTGGCATCTCTCAACAAGTTCTTTCCCTCTGCTTCCTCTCCAAGACCACGTTCTGTCATCCACTTGCTTAAGCTCCCCAGGTATGCCACGCGTTATTTTCCCTTGTCTCTCTTCTATTCGACCCGTGAGTATCAAATTATCCAGGTCTTCCTTTCGCATTATGCGCTCCAGAAACTTCAGCTGCCTCTTCCTGATGTTAAGTATAAGCTTCCTCCTTGTTTACAACCTCTCTAAGACCTCATCGTTGCTCACACGCTTGGTCCATGATATCCTTAGCATCCTTCTGTAGAACCATATCTCCGCTGCCTCGAGTCTATTCTTCATCTTTAAGGAAATCGTCCAACATTCGCTGCCATAAATAAGGACACATATCACATAACAGCTCAGTATTCTTTTCTTCGTTACGAAAGAAATCCTCCTGTCTCACAATACTCTTGTCAGTCTTTTGGAATGCGTCCTTGACCATCCCATTATGTCTATGGATCCAAGTGTCGCACCACCGCAATTTGAGTCGACATTACTACATATATCTTCTACTATTTTCTGGTGATATTATAGGTAGTAAAGCAGTGGTCATATTGAATGTTTCATACCGTTTAAGATTGTTCAATGTTATTGAAGGCAGACATGGAGCTATGGTTCAAGTAAAAGTTAAACACTTTGAAAAAGATGCTTACTCTGCCCGTCAATGTTCTCTCACTTTCATGAAAATAAATAATATGCTAATGAACTCGTTTAGACTGTCCCTATTTTATTCCGATTGAAAAAAAAAGAAGCAAACTTTGAAAAGCGAAAATCTTGAATGTTTGGAATTTAGCAGAAAAGATTAACATTGTAATAGTTTTCGTTATACATTGTCATTTATTTCATCGAAAGAAAGCCAAGTGTTTACTGCTTAATATTACGATTGTAACAACAAATTTTAAATATGGAAATTATATTCAACATCAGTGCCGTCTTTATAACTTAGTGGTTCTTATAAGGTTGTTATTTTAACACATTAGTTAAAATATTTACCTTGGTTAATTTTGTAGATAGAATTCTTAATTACAAAATATAGTATGTTAGTTTCAGAAACGTATCGATTAATGTCAAATGTGGAAAATACACGAAAATAGCTGAAAGCTTTTTCCATAACATAAAAATTATTTATAGTCGACTATAGTTTATAATTATGTAATGAAATATTCATTAGATTTCTGAAATTGCGAAATATTAAAAATTGTTAAAAAGCAAATGCAGTTTATATGCATTTGTAGACTATATTTAACCTGCAGCATTCACAAAAGAAATTTCTAACGTTAACTGCAGTTTAAATTGTATAACTTACAAATATATTATGTTGATTCAAATCGTAAAAGATTGCGGGATATGTGTTCGGGTCTCGCTCCTCTCAAACATTAGTGATGATATCAAGTGGATTATTTCAAACGTTGACGGTCGAACAAATTTGAAGAAAACGAAAAAGAAAAGTGATCTTTGGAAATGTAATTACAATTTCGATCCAAATACATAACTGTTGTGATCAATTCCAGTACAACCCGCATTAACGGATTCAGGTCTCTCTACCTCCTCGGATGAGACTTTGCCCTTCGACACAGCCTCGTCCAGGTTCCTCTCTGCTCAAGGCAGAGAGTTCGACAGGAGATGTGAACAGTCACAACCTCACTAGAACAGTCTATATCACTGTTAATATTTAACAACCCCGCAACAATGGTTATATGTGGTACAAGGCCAAAGCTTACCGTGGGTAATCCGAGCCCGTAAGTTCAGCTAAAAAATCCCCGTAGAACCTGAATAAACGACTTCGGGTCTGTGTACCTTCCCGGACGAAACTCTGCCCTTCGGCACAGCCTCGTCCGCGAACAGACACAGCCTCGGAAGAACAGTCTATATCACGGTTCTCCCGACGTTTCCTTTAACGACTAATTTTATAGTAAGTGGAAGAGTCCACAATACCCTCATTAAAGAGAAAACATCACAAATATAACAAGTTATTGAAAGTTCAAATACACAGTGAAGAAATAGCCTACCACCAGCAGACATTGAAGATTATATTAACTAAAACTTATTGGTTGAATACTTGCTGCTCGAATATAGTGTTTTCCAATTGCTAAAACTAAGCGCTTACTAAAAACTACAATGCAACAAAATTTATAAAAAACATAACTTATAGGCTTTCGTTTCTTAGAAATTATGTTAGAATTGTGTCACTTCATGTACTCCATATCTTGCATTACTAATCAGGTAACCTGATGAATATTAATCAGCGTTCCTCGAAGTTCAAACTTTGAAAAGCAATAACATTTTACTCTTGTATATAAATACTTGTTACAAAATAAAATAGACCTAATTTCATTAAAAGACCAAACGCGTCGTCTACTCTAAGTTTTCTTTTGTATTCACACACACACACACACACATATATATATATATATATATATATATATATATATATATATATATATATATATATATATATATATATATATATATAAGTAAAAGATTCATACTTTTTATTAATCGTTTTTTATGTAAGAAATTTCCTATTGGGGGCTTCAATGTTTCTGTCTTTCAAATATTAATCTTTAAAACAAGATCTGATCGCGGTAATTCACCTTGAATTCAAACTATGCCTCTTCCAATATGATTAGGTCTCGAATCACCCACTCAGTTGTCACTTGCTATACGTCAAATTATATGAGCATTAATATTTACAACAAATAAGTACACATCAATCTTCCATCCTTTCGTGAAATTGACCCACGGTAAGCCGACACCAAACAATAAATGATAAAATTATTACTTCTGAATCAGTTTACACGGATTTCGAAGTGAGAAAAATCGGTTATGGTCTTATCGCGAAGGTCGAATCTTATTGAACTGAATATAATGAGTTTTATCGATTATTTAAGTTTTGAAGATGGAAAAGATCGATTATTTATATGTCTAAATAATTTAACTGGGCAGAAGTGTTTTTGTGTATCGTCAGAGAAAGTCCTTAAATCTTTTTTAATCTATTACTCTAATTGATAATACTGATTCATGAAAGTTTTGCTAATTAGATTAAAAATTATGTATTTTCACACATTAATACAAAAATAGAAAGAGAGATAGCGGAAGTGAAAATAATGCCAGATTGATTCGGATGGTGATATTTAAATAGAATCACGTGTCCAATATATAATCATAAATGTTTGATAGTCTGTGGCTTGGAATTGGTTTTCCATATATGTTTTCTTATATCTACTGTACAATAATTTATCATTATCACAAATTTAGTATAGAATTTCTATATGTATTCTTACAAACCCGTTCAGAAATATCTAAGCTGTCAGCTGTATCAAACAGTTTTCTCAAATCAATGATCTTAGATGACCTCCGGCGGATGTCGCCTGTAGGTTTTTAAGCGCCAATCGTCCTTCTTTAAACCGCGGATACTAGCGCCACAGTATCATAAAGAACTATACGAAATGACAGTCAGCGCAAGACTTGTGGATTTTCAACAAAAAACCCATCTCAAACAGAACATATAATTAATGACTTAACAGCGGTTTAGACGTTCCGCGTTATGAAGAAAGTGTTAGGAAGAAAAACTCCAATCAATAATAGACAGTGAAGTAACATTCATCTTGGGAAAACTATTTACCTGAAAAATTGTTATAATAGAAAAATGTCATAAATTTCAACCGAGAGTAGCCATGGCCGCTAATTCAAAGAATGCCAAGTGTTTCCTTATAAGGAATCAGTTAATATTAACATTAGCCTTTAGAGTCGTTTCTTTCTAATATGATGCATATTGGTCCATGTTCTGGTATGCTTCGAATCTTCTTGTCTTAACATGCCGATCAGTCAATTAATACTTTTTTCAATAATTTGAATAGGGATTTCTTCTTTTTTTTAAATCCTTCTCGGGACATGAATGTTTACGAATCTCCTCAAATTAGTATCGTTTATTGATCAAAGTAATATTTGAACCTTTCCCGCGCATCTTTGTCCTTGTTCTGTCATTCATGAATTCAAAATCGTTATAAACGATACTTTATTTTCCGACTACTTCTCGTGCTTTCCGTATGTTCTGTGAGTGTTTCTTTCTCCAAGCCCTCTTTCTTTATTATGTTATAGAAATTTCTGCTTTTCAGTGTACGTATCAGCTTCTTAATACCTTTTTTCACAATAGTTCCTCGTTACTCACAAGTGGTTCATGGTATTCTAAGAATGTTTTGAGAGAACTATTTCTCATATCAAATTACGAGGGTGGGCAAAAAGCTTCATAGACTAAGTATGAAGGAGTAATGCTAGAGCAATGAAAACTTGCATGCATTAATTTTAACTTTTTTCAGAAATACAGTTTAGTCCACAAGGACAATCATGCTGACATAGCTACTACATTAGGATAGGGTACTCGAGCGTTATCAACAGTGCACAACTGGGTAGCTGAATTTAGGAAGGGAAGTAAGAGTCTTGAAGATGACTTAATGTCTGGACGTTCAGGAACTGACAACACCGAAGTAAAAAAAAAAAAAACAGATGGTGATGGATGACAGGCGATTGGCTATACATTAAATAGGCTATGGTATTAACATATCTCGTGAGACAGTTTCGAATATTCTGCACAATGAACTTGCAATGACGAAGGTTTCGTCTCCGTTGGTGTCACGTTTTTAACACGTGTTCAAAATCGCACAAGTTTGATCCAGTCACGGGAAAATCTAACATACATTGAGGAAGACCCATCTGGAGTTCTTAAATGTTTCCTTTTCCAAGATGAGTGTTGTGATTAACACTTTGGGTCAGAAACAAAGTGAAAATCCATAGATGTCCAAGGTCGTTTTATCTGCTGTGAACGTGATGATCTAACCATTATAGGTGAACAACAATTATAGAAACTACTATATCCACTTACTCAGGGATTTACAAAAAGATTATCATGACTAAGCTTCAATGAAAATTTATTAAAGGGATCTTGTTTCAGCAAAACATATATAGAGCAATCAAGTCCCTGGTTCTAAAAGTTGTTGTGCGCAAGTGTGGTTTTGACTGATGGATCACTCACCTTGTTCCCCTGATTTGACTATCATCTGTTTCCCCAACATGAAAAACATTTTACTGGGAACCAATATCGCAAATATCTGATGCTGTTGACCTTTTGGAGAACACGATGAACAGTTTTCTTTAAACAATCAGATGTCAGTTTAAGTTGAAGAAAACAATGCAGACTTTAATAAGAAGAGTTAAAAATAATATATGGAAATTTTCCCACATTAAGCATCAATGTTTTCTAGTCAGCCAATGAACATTTCGGCCCACCCTCGTAAACATTATCTAGCAGCTCGTTACACATGTTCTACTTTGTAACAATCTGTTTAGTTCTTTAAATGCGTTTTTCGTTAATCATTTTTGCATTTGGAGTTCTGTGTCATGCTTTCCGGCGTCTGTTAATATACTATATATAGTTGGTTGAGTCATGAATAATTTTAATCTCAGTTTATCAAATAAAATCTTCTTAAAATGGAATATAATTATATTTTATTCAATTATACAGAACGCGACGGATAAATTGTCGTCTAAATTACAGATAAATAAAAAAAAAAAACAGACATCTCATTTTAACAGGTGTATTTACCAAGCATACAATATAAACATCTTGAAATACGAAAGCGTAAGTTATTCAAGAAAAAAGCGACTGGCTTCAACCAAGGCCTCAAGACGACTTCGGAACCTCCTGCAACTAATTTGGACGATCTCCTTGTTTAAGTTGGTTAATGCTGCCATAATCCTTTCCTTCGGTTCATCTTTGATGTTATAAGAAGTTTTATTGTTCTCTAAGAGTTGTTATGATAATTTTCCAAGCATTGCTCAGATGTGGAACAAGCCTGAAATTAGGGAGCATCCATTGAGGATCTGCCTACCTATTCAGTCTTAACTGTTCTAGCAAGACGAAGCTTGCTAACGATTACACAACATCGAGTTGACAAAAACGATTTTCTAAGCGTAGTTAAGATGTGGCCCATATTCGAAATCATGGGAGTATCTAACTCCCTATCAATGATCTAGGGAGACAATCTTGCTAAACATTACACCAGGTCGACGTTCTCTTCATCAGCTGTTATAATATAGTTAAGGAACTGTTCCTTAGAATGATATTGTCGTCATTTCATTTGGTTGTCCAAAAAAAGAAATTAAATCAAACTACAGTTAAATTTCCAAAACTGTCATTTACCACCATAGATACGTGACTCATATTTTGGGGGTGGACAGCAATGCATTCTATCCTCTCTCAATCCTTTTCTTTAATAATTTTCTTAATACTTATTTCAAAGTCGGGGATGATACTCTAGCATTAGAAACAAAGCAAAAGTTGGTGGCTGAATTTAAGAGGGAAAGGGATATTGACTCATTGTTTCGACGTCCTGTACCAGGAAATCCTTGATTGTGAAAACGGCCATTAGCGTTTTGTAAAAAGTTACGCGTAAAGGTGGATTTGGTAAAATCTATCCTATGCTTTTAAGAATAATTGCGTGTAAGAATTCCTCATAGGTTTTCTATACCTTTTCAACTTCAAAATGATAATAATCAACTTCAAAATTGACTTATTTTCAGGTAAAAAAAATAATGGATTAATCAACTTCAAATCGGAAAACAGCTTCAAAATGAGAAATAATAAACTTCCAATTAGATTAATCAACTTCAAATTGAGAATTAATATAATACTAATAAATTTAATATTTATTCTTTAATTTTTTTACTTAAAAGGGATATAAAAAAATATAAACGTTCCTAAGAAATTTATTTAAAAGATTACATCATCTAAGTTAATTAGGGAGAGAAGTAATCTCTGTATTCCAGATACGAAGTTAGTGCGAATCTCAGGGGAAATACTGTTAATTGCCACGGAGATAATCGCTTCTAACTTGCTGAGGCGGAATTCTTTAGTAGTTAAAGATCCCTGGCCATCACCGCTTAAAATCCCAACAATTGAGTCTGCCATACTTCTTTTTACGTTAGCTTTAATGACTGACCAAACTTTTTAAATGGGATTAAACATCGGGCTATAAGGAGCAAATCTTTGTTGCCCAAATTATTCCTCCTCCACAACTTCTTCAATTGAAGTATGGCAAGGAGCGTTATCAATAGGTAAGTCAACTCCCCTTTCATAAATTTCATTTGCCTTTCTAAGGCACTCCCTTGTCCATTCTTTCGCATCCTCTTTATTGAAAGAACCGTTTTTAATTTTATGATGAATTAATCCATTATTACTAATACATCCAATAACATGGATGTTATTTCCCCTGGATCCGGCCCCGTGCCTTTTTAGAGCGATCTACTCTTCTTGAAATATGGAGATTAAAATTGGTTTCATCCATATAAAGAATTGGCACACTTTAGGATTGAAATTCTAATAAAGCTACTGCGTAATCCTTACGTTTCGCCTTATTGACATTATTATTGGCAACTTCTGGTTCAAAATGAACAGCTTTTAAAGTAAAGGCCATGGAGTCCAAGTGCTTTCTTATGCCTTATTTCGTCACACGAACCTCATACTTTTCGACCAACTTATTTACAATGTCTCGAAGTGTGACCTCGGAGAGTTTTCAATTAATTCGGCCATAAAATTCTTATGCTCTTGCGTAATTTTATATTTTCTTGCTCCTCCCCTAGAGTCACTCTTATCAGCACCCTGTTCTAACCAAATGTATGCTGTTGGCAGAAGCACACCAATTGTTCTTGCCAGGTCTTTCCTGCTGCGGCATGTGCAGCTTAAATCTGGGCCTTTTTTTCGCCAGTCACAGTTTTCTTGAGGTAAGTCCTCTTTGGAGCTGTTGCTAATTCTTCTTCAGCTTCTTTTGTAGAGGTTTCTCCAGCATCATCATCAATCATCATTTTTGCCCATATGGGACTTTCTCCTCCTACTTTTACTGTAGGCTCACCCAATGCTTTCTTGGCCTCTATGTTGTTTGTATTTTGTTTTTTTCTTCATCTATATAATGAAGACGAACAGTCAAGTTTCTTACTCATGGGGTAAATTAATTGAAAAAACAATTTAAAATTTACCAAAAAAATATCCCAATTTGAAGTTGTTTATTCCAATTGGAAGTTGTTTATTCTTATTTTGAAGTTGATTGTTTTTAGGTTTTTGATGTTTTCTCAATTTGAGGTTGATTAATCCATTTTGAAGTTGATTAATCCAATTTGAAGTTGATTGTTCCATTTTGAAGTTAATTGATACAATTTGAAGTTGATTATTTTTTTTACTTGAAAATAAGTCTATTTTGAAGTTGATTATTATCATTTTGAAGTTGATTATTATCATTTTGAAGTTGAAAAGGTAGAGTTCTCTTAGATATCGACTTGACGTATACGTTAAATATATTCAGGTAACAAAAACATCCTTCTTCCACATTGTCCCGTTTTTGCGTATTCAACTAAAATACTTGCTATCCGCATGAAAGCAATTGGTTCGAAGAAAATTTTAAGAATTACCCCCAGATCTGGCTTATCTATTATTTCACGGCACTCTTCCCGTCATTAGCTATGATAATTTTTTTTTCCATTGTTCATAATTGTATTATCCGGTCATAAAGATAGCATTTATTTTTCCAGTGTCTTTATTAAAAAAAAAGTTCATTTTTTCTTGCTAATGTTTTCATTGAACTCGACTTAATTAAAACTAAACGATTTATTTTAATGATTATGTCGATAACTAACAGCTGATTGGAATTAAATCGTAATTCAAATATATCCCAGTTGTAAATATATTACAGAGTGTAATGATTATCAGACGCGGGAAATTAACCCAGCTTTTTGCTAATGATTTCTTCTTGATTTTTTTTCGGTCTCTTAGTAGGAATCGCTTTGGAAAGGGATGATACCCAGTTTCCTCCAGCTACTGGTTAAATAGCAAGGTAGACTGGTCTCTCTTTCCTTTTGGTTATAACCAGTCTACGGGACAAAACATTCTCAATTCAAAACCAAATAGTAAAAGAGATGATCCTCGTCTGGTTATAAATCCTGTGATACGATTACTGCAAAATTCTAGTCCAACAGTATATTTTCCCACACTGCCTGCCTGTGGAATTCCTTTCCGTTTACTTGCTTCCCTAGTAACTGTAATCCCCAAAATT
Organism: Acanthosepion pharaonis; assembly: GCA_903632075.3. Taxonomy (NCBI): domain Eukaryota; kingdom Metazoa; phylum Mollusca; class Cephalopoda; order Sepiida; family Sepiidae; genus Acanthosepion; species Acanthosepion pharaonis. Next base: position 1,305,901 of record CAHIKZ030000067.1, read on the forward strand.
GAAAAGCAAAGTCCTCTTCTGTCTTCTTTAATATTTTGTCCTTCTTTATCCTCCCTATACTCAGTTTTTTCTGTCACTAATACTTCCTGTAGCATGCTGCATACTAGCGGCATTTCCGCTTTGTTTGGGGTGAAATGATTAAAAGAATACATGTGGTAAACTTAAAGCCCTAATAGGTTTACAGGTCTCGTAACGCAATAGAGGATTCGTGAATTAATTCGTCACCTGTTACATGATTTGTGATGTAACGCAAATAATATATATATTTTTTAATGTTTAATATTATATATAATAACAGAACTTTATTTGGACGCATTAATGTTTATATTGTTTTCTTGTTTCAATTTTTGTTCAACCCTGGAATATATATGTACAGATAACTGGTAACGATAACTAATCGGCCAAATGTTTACATTGTAAGTTCCCTTAGGCTTTTCTGTTTGTTTCTGGCGTTTTTATGATCTGGCAAGAGTCAGTTCCCAAGCGTGCTAAATAAAATAGTTTAAAAACTTATATGATCAGATCGATAGGAAAACAAATATAGCCAAATGGATATTTATAGCGTATGGTTTGTGTAGATATTATATTCTGATGCTTATTTTATTTGAAACATTCAAACTGTTATATTCGAGGCTAATAAGAATATATACTTGAACAACACGGTGGATAAAATAAGTAAAGGTTTATTTTAAAAACCACTACAATAAGAAATAAGATAAGTTATGCGCACAATCGTCAAAAGTCAAATCAGTAGTGAGTACTCAACAGACCCTAGCTAGTATATTTACTAACCTCCCCACGCGATCAGATGTGGCACGGGGCCGGATTTAATGTCGGGTATCCGAGCCCGTGAGCTCAGCCAAAATATGTCGAAGACCCCGTATAAAATGGGGTTGGGCAGATGTTTCCCGAGACGAGACGCTGCCCTTCGACATCGCCTCGTCTGCGGATCCTCTCTGCCTCCAGGTTGATAGTTTGACCAGCACAGATGGAACAGATACTAAATAGCTTTCGTCGTCCGTTGACTTACCGATACTTATAGTTAGTTACTACCTATCGTGTATTCATGGGGGTGAATGGTTATTACATTACATCACAAGCATTTTAGCACTTTTTTTTAGCATTAAAAAATTTAACATTAAACCTCTAGTATATCTCTTTACAGATGAACCTCGAATAAACAGCCCAAATGAATAATATGTATGTTAGTGTATTTACTTGACCCCCCACTGAGTCAGGTTGTGACACAAGGCAGTTTTAACGTGGGGACACGAATGCTTTCACTCGGGCCGGTGGTCCAAGCTGGTCTTAGCTGGTCATAGCTTGTCCAAGCTGCTCAGAGCCGGTCAAAGCTAGTCATAGCCGTGATACTACCAGCGCAGGGACGGATCCCTACACCAGGTAAGTATCAGGTAATAATATATATGTTAGTTAACTCTGTTGATTTGGAGTGGAGTTTAAGGTCACAGATTTACCAGGATAAATGTTGAAGCTACTGTGCCTGTCAAAACTAGCTTTATTTATGTATTTTTCTTCAGGTTTAACTTGGAAGTCATACACCATACAGAATTGAGATTCAAAGTAGTCTTACTTAGACTATTATCAAAGCTAAATAACCCAGTCTGATCTGCTATTTAACCCACTGCTGTTGGGGTAAAGAGCTGGATTCATGGTTTTTGTAAATATATTTGTGCATATGTAAATGAATATATAAATCAATGGCTGAGGAATGGAATAGTAGTCCCGAAATATGTACTGGATGAAAAAATATAATGTCTATATACTTATGTCTTTTTGAATTTTGTATTCTTGAATAGATAATTTAGATATAATATATAATATATAATATATGTGTCATATTCACTCACGTCTAAAGGATTGTAATTATTTTGATCGATGTGGCATTATGGAGAGCAAACTTACAACCCATCATCATCGTTATTAATCTAATTGCTGCTGCTCTGATTTATGTAGCGTATAGCTTTATTTTTAATAGGTGCATTTGCTCTCCTTTCACCTATCCTATTTGAGATTCAGAATTATTCTTCTAAAGCGAGGGGCATCTTGAGCTAGATATTACAGTATGCCCTACTATTTAACATATAACTGTATAGGAAAAAATATGATTTTTTCTAGTATAGTTCTGCGAAAGCGAACACAATGGTTACACCTGAAATTTGAAAACGATAGCTTTCTTAATGTACAGTGCTTGACACTAAAGAAAGTCTTATTTCGCATATTTCATTTTATTTATAAAATCATTCTTAAATCTAGATCAGTCACTTATGTGCCATGTGTGATACAGGTTTAGGCGATTATGTATCTTTCGATACATGACTGTCGAGGTAGATTTTTTTCCTGCAATAGGTTGTCATCTTCCCGCGGTAGACCAGTTGCCATCTAAGGAAATATAACTCGGTCTGTCCTACTATTTACCCATAGGTAGGGGGAGAAGAAGTGGATTCATACCTTTCCCAAGGGTATTAGCACGTAAATGAATGTAATGGATTCGATTGGAATTCGAACTCGGCACTGCGATTCCTCAATCGATTTCATGATTTAAAATTGTCCTTGTGTGACACCATTTAGGAAGCAAGGAAAAGGAAGAAAAGAAGGGAAAGAAATGAAATTTTGATCGTGAAAAATGGTGAAAGGTTTCATTGCCATTGTCGAGAATTCTAAATAGGTAAAAATTAACTGTGTCGTGGTGTCGGACTTATATTATCGGGAATAGATAACAGCCACTTGGTGCTGGCGAAAATCTAATTGACAAATTCCAGATCGGCTAGCTGAAAAAAAGAAAACAAAGAAAATAGGTTAAGTCTTTGTCGAGGGAAAGATATCGTTAGACAAGGTCTGGGTTGTGTTAGAATCTGGCGATAATAGCGAAACTATTTTATCGGAAAAGCTGGCTGTGCTTTGATGGATGACCACCCACCCTGATGATTGACGAAGTCCAGATGAAAGTGACCTTGGGATAGGAATTGAGGTTATCACACAACGGGTCGCATTGTTCTGTTGGCGGCCAGAGAAGAAGAGAGAATAGAAAAGAAAAGAAAGAAAGGAAATAGAAAAAAAGAAAAAGAAGAGATAATTCTTTTTTCTTTGAGCAAGATATTTTTTTAAGAAACAAGGCTAGTCTGGTCACACCCACACTGTTGATCGACCATTAGATGAATGTTAACGAGAGCCAGGCGGAGGTGATCATGTGATGCAGGGGGAGGTCTGCTACCACACCTTAAAGAGGATAGGTATGAGATGTTACTGCGAAGAAGTAGGAAAATCGTTGACACCATCTGAAGGTAGGGGTAAGAGAAGACTTCCAAAAATGGTAATAATAAATTTTTCCTGACCGAAAACAAAAGAAGGGGATTGTGGATTTGAAATTATCAAGGGACCTCAAACCCCGACAAAGCCCACCCCGGTTTTGGTCGGCGTCCATATAAGCAAAGTCGCAATGAGCGAAAATCAGTTTTCCCAGTTGAGTTGGAGTTCCAGTTTTCCACAGTCTCCAGTGCGCAGTTGAAGTTGTGGGCCTTGTAAGATTCGCGCAACTTCCGAACTCACCTTCAATCCAAGAACAATTTATTTTTGAAGAGCGACTTAGATTCATACCACCAACACAAGTTTTACGACTATCGCCTGAAGACACACCAAGAACCAGTTTCTTAAAGAACAGACAACTTAAGATGTTAAAACTCACCTAACAAAAACAATGTGTCACGAATCCATATAGCGGGTCGGGAGATAGACGCAGCAACCAGATATAAAGTATTGTTATCCTTTTTTTGATACCTTGAACTTTTGAGTTATTATTTTATTTTCTTTTACACATATTTGTGCGATACCACCCTTATTCGAACTCAGCTTGCATTACGGCCCCAACGACTGATTGATTTCGTCTGCCTAAGATCAATTCACAACGTGGGTAGGCGGACTGGGGATCAAAGCCGATTTCCATCCGAATCACCAAAGGGTTAAATTTGTGTGCCGCGACCAATATCAAGCCAGTTGGTCGTCACAGGACGGGACAACACGACTGACGCAGACAGGCGGACGTCACGTTTGGAGCGGCGACACCCGAACGAAGCAGCGAGGAGCGAGCAAGCCTGGGGGACGTCACACTTGTTTTCACTTCACAGTTGAATACTTTCGCTTTCATGTGATTTAAAACATTGCCATTTCACAGTTTCCAGTTTAGCCATTCTTTGATGCTTTTAATGTATATTCGTTCTTTTATATCCAAAAATTTCCATTTAAAAAAGGGACATTTTTAGTATTCATTTGCCAACATCCGAAAGAATATAATTCTATTTCAGTGAATGGCGAGAATATGGCATGTATTTTAAATTCTATTTCTCACCAGTAAAAAATGGCGGCCTCGTTGATGTTTAATTAATTTTTAATACGTTATTTCGATTGGTTTCTAAAAGGAAATTAAAGTAAACTGCGGCAGTTTATTTCCCATCAAATAAGAGGCCCATGTTAAACACAATGAAATTTTAAATTCTTATTTTCAAGACGAGCAGACATTTCTCAATCTGATGACAGATATGGCAAAATATTATGATTATTTCAACTATATTATTACGTTACTAAATATCAACAGATAACGATTATATGTTTATCTGAATGATTTAATATACGGATTCGAATCAACACTGCTTGCCAAAGAGAATTAATTTGACAACGTCTATAAAATGGAAGAGTTAGAGGTAATAATTAGAAAGTAATTTATTCTATAAAATTATGTCAAATATATTCCCAAAAGAATTCCGAAATAGCAATTATTCGCGTGTTACGTGAACGATTTCATTCGATGTGCTAAATATGAAAGACTCCTCTGTCGACCGGTCGTAATATATCCATCGGTCCTACTGTTGATTTATATATCTATATCTCCAACGGTTTTTTATGTATGACATATCAGACGAAAACTTGTTTACATGTGCCCCGCCATCGGGTTTACCACTGTCAACAAGTGAATCAATAATTTATTTGGGAAGATTTTCATTGTGCATGTATATTGTTTTTTGTATTTTTCTTTTTGCTTTTTTTTTAGGGTCGTGGATATATTTCCTGTCTCGTCGTTTTTTTGCGTGTTTGTACATCTAAATATGTCTGCGTGTTTGTGTATTGTAATCTGCCTATGTATTGTCTTTTGCAAGATTTCACCCTAACCTGCGCAGGTCTTCATTCCAAATTGATCTATGTTGTCACTGAGTTCAGAGCAACATTAGATCTTACCGTTTATTGCAACTTAATTTCAATAAAAACAAAATAAATAGAAAAACATATGTATTTTTATTCTCAGTTTCGTCTTTGAATAATTTTACAATTTTAAACTTAATATACATTAAATTTAAAATTGGTAATTTTTAAATTTGAATTTTATATTATAATGTAATGTTTATATGTTAGAATGAATTATATTTTAGTCTAACCCTAATATTAAAGCATTAAATAATTATTGTAACGTAAGTCAATTGTCAAGTTTTATCAATTCTCATTGGTCTTAGGTAATAGCGTTTCCCCTAGCGAAGGAAATTTGATTTGAACCATTTAAAATCCTTTATTCTACATTCAACACCATCACTTGATAAGACACGAGAAGTGTTGAAACAAAATGGCTATTTTTGTAGTGAATTTATAACATATTTATGTCATAATTTTCGAATAAGCATATATATATATATATATATATATATATATATATATATATATGTGTGTATATGAGGAGGCTCAAACATTAGTATTCCATGGTTATGATTTATTATATTGGAATCGTAAATTTGAATTTATAAGTCTGATGAATTGGATCCTGATTACGATTCCAATGTAATAAATTATAGCCGAGGAATATTAGTGTTTGAGCCTTTTATATTACATTCTTGCCCTATCCTGGACATCGAGCGCTACCTGGATTATATCCTCTTGGTAATTTATATATATATATATATATGTATATATTTTGAGACATTTTTATGTTTAACATTCTTTTTATAGATACAAATATTTAAGTAAATGCTCTGTTTATAATAAACAGTATTAAACAGCATTTACCGGCCTGAATGTCCGAGAAATTTTCACAGAAAATATTTGTCCTCCGACAGGATTCGAAACTGTATCCTATACCGATGCCTTTACCGATCCTATAACTTTACCGATTTGGCCACGAATGAACGTTCGGCTAGCAAGGTCGAATTTACTGTATTTAAACTTCAACCTCCCATGAATCTCTCACGTACATTCATGTCGGCTTATAGCGTATCAAATGTAAACAAATGACGTCACACATAATATAATATAATATATATATAATATAAAAAAATTGTCGGACTTTTCCATTTCATATATATATATATATATATATATATATATATATATATATATATATATATATATATATATATATATGTGTGTGTGTGTGGTGCTTATTGAAAAGCGCTCGATATCAGTGATAGAGATAACATAATTGCATGGAGTATGAGAATTTGTAAACCTAGGCTTCACGCTTTTGAGATCCTCAGACAAACATAAGAAATATATATATATTTTATTTTAATTATCAATATATATATATATATATATATATATATATATATATATATATATATATATATATATTATTATTATTATTGTTGTTGATGTTGTTGTTTTATTATTTTCGAAAAATTGTTCTTGTAAAAAATTTTAAAAGATCGAATAGACGTGTGAGTCGAAATCTTTGACATAACAGAAGTCATTTTACATCTACACTACCCATATTTACCAATATATCTTAACATATTAGACAGGATTATTAAAACATGTAATAGCCATAATTACATAGACACACACACACACACATACATATATATATATATATATATATATATATATATATATATATATATATATATATATATATATATATACATTGATAAATAAAAATAGCGCACATTGCTCGACGTAAAGTTCCAGAACTAAAATTTATACATTTTATTAAATATACATATTTTTATTAATAATGTATATGTATTTTTAAATAGTCAGATAGATAAATAGATAGATACATAGATAGATAGATAGATAGATACATACATACATAGATACATAGATACTTACTTACAGAGACAGATAATTAAATAGAAATGTGCATTAATATGTATAATAAACAAAGTATACATAAAGTTTGAGATTTTTTTTTATATTCGTTGCCAAATAAAAGTTGTTATTTTTACGCATGATAGAATCGTACTTGAAAGTCATTTATAGACATATGCACTCCCTTGAAACAATATTCATGAACACATTTAAAAAGAAATTTCTACCCCTTCTGATGTCGCTTTGAGATTATTGATATGTCTGCCTATGAATTGTTCTGTTTTTTTATTAAATTAATATTCTCAAATGACTCCTGTCTCAGCTTGTGTCTGCGTCCATTCATTTGTCTATTAACCAGTCTGTGAAATATTATTTATCTGTCTCCTGTGTTTCGTTGGATACATTTTTTTTATTCCTGTTCTATTCCGGAAAAAAAAGAAAAGAAATTTCACTGTTTATAGTCAGGTTCAGGTAAAACCACGCACCCGCCCCCTCAAATACACATACGCTCACACACACACACACGCGTTAAGTAACACACGGGATTAATATACAATATACAAATTAGTCTTTCAAGTAATGGATTTAACGACGAATTCTGTCTTATATATTACGTAAAATTTATGAAGATAGTTTTTGGATATCTAACAACACGGTGTATTTAAATGTATAACGCAGTCAATATAATTGACCTTTCTGTCGATTTTGATTAGATTTTTTTCATTATGTAATCATTATGTAATCGTTATCAAATATTTTAAAATGAAAGAGCGATAATTTCTACTATTAATAGATAAATATATATATTTTTGATTAATGTGTGCGCATTCATAGAGAGATAGTGTTGTAACCTACAGAAGTTTGCTGAATAAAATAATCTCCATGAAGTCTGTTAATGAACGATAATACTTACGATACGTAAAACATATATAGGATTAGCCAGCGGGGCTTATAAGTAGTAGTCAACCGTTAGAGGTGGGTCAAGGGAATTCCGCAATGAACCTCCAACTGCAGGATATCTACCCACCGGCCCCGGCGGTCACATATGGCACAAGGCCGAAATTAATGTGGGATATCCGAGCCAGTAGGCTCGGCGAAAATTCCCAGTAGACCCCGTATAAAACGAGGTTGGATAGCTGTTTCCCGAGACGACAATATGCCCTTCGACATAGCCTCGTTTGGGGATCCTCTCTGCCGGAAACAGAGTTTTACTAGTACAGGTGTAGACGAAACTCCGAATGGACACAAACATACAGCATCTACTACTCTATTTATGTGAATGGGCTCATGCCCTTCATCGTCCGTAGGTATGCTACAACAGGTAGATATATATAGAGAAAATATATATATTAAGATATATGTTACAGTTTTTATATATATATATATATATATATATATATATATATATATATATATATATATATATATAACTAGTGAGTTAGTCCAAATGCCTTGAATCTCTATATAGTCCACCAATAGAATGTCAACCAATCAGAAGACGTAGAACATTCAATCCGTCGTGTATAAAGGCGGCCATTTTTGTTCACTCTACCCGAATGTCCAGTCCAGCTTGTCAGGCGAAGAGAAACAGAAGGACGAACTATGCTTTGCTACTTTTTACCAAAATATCCACTGCTAACCTGAACAACGCTTTCCTACTGTCTTCGAAAATGATCACTGCTAACCTCTGATTCTATACTCGAAGACGGCCGTCATGATGAACAACAACATATACAAATCACAGTGTCAAACAACTCGTTATTCTAAGCGTTATTGCGGCATATATATATATATATATATATATATATATATATATATATATATCAGCAGGTTTCATCCTTGAAACATCCTGCGGAGCAATCGAAGTAGCAGATTACGTTAGGAGTCCAGTAGCGTGCATAGCATTGGGTAATAATTGAAAACCTCGAACCTTGAACAAGTTAATATTGCAGTGATCGGGTCAAGTAGTTCGCAGAGACAAGGTGGTCAAGTAGAACTTACTTCATAATAATTGAATACGGAGGAAATGTGGTCGTTTTGCAACATTGTAAACGGCATGGCGTGTTCTTGCCAGGAACTTTTGACCTGGTTTGACCAGGAAATGTAGTTCGTCCGAACACTTTCTGTGGAAGTAGCGAAGGACCAATGCAAGGCTTACCCACACCCCGCCCATGGGAGAGAGATTAATGGTTAGAGAATAGTTCTTGAACCCCAAGGTCACAGAGACGCTTTTACAACCTATCTAGACTGAAAAGTGTGTTTTCGGGAGCCCCCGCCCATATATTGCAAAATTATATATATATATATATATATATATATATATATATATATATATATATATATATATATATGAATGGATTGAATGGATGAACAAATTAATCATTTCCCCCTATGCAAACCAGTAAAACCACTACGACACAAGAGCTTACTGAATGTGAATGAATAATAGTAATCAAGAAAATATATATAACAAATGAAATGAGGATCAATGTTGGCTAGAAATTTTGGATCCGGTAGAAATTTCTATGAGCGTTTAGTGCGAGCAAATAAACTTTAGCATAGATCTTACTGTTTCATTTTACAATTCAAGTGTGAATTAATGAGACCTTGCCGCCAATCTAGTACCGCGCTTTAATTCATAAAATTTAATTACCATAGCGAACAGTTAATCCGAACAATTACCATGAAGTTATTTCTAGAAAAGGCACGGGAAATGTACATTATGGTTGAGGAAAAGTGACAGAAGATGAGATGCCATGTCAGGACCAATAACATTTGAGTCTTATCAAGAATCTTTAAATGTACAGCAGGAGAACTGGATCATATGCGGCTTCAATATTCAAAGCAAGGACGGATGATATACTTAGAAATATGTAAGATAAATTCTATTAAGGAAAATTATCAAGCCCGACGCAGTGATAAAATTTTCTTAGCAGTGGAACTATCAATGGATTTAATATATTTGTCCACTTAATGCCAGGTGAAAACGTTAGCCCGTGAAGGTGCAACGAGTCACTCTCCTGAAGGTTAGTATCGGCTCTACAGATGGGAGGCAGAAAGAGGTCTCTAAGATGATTAATACAGAAGTTTCCTTTTGGAAGTTTGAAAATTAACATGTCAACCCTTTCACCAGTTAACAATAGAATGTATATCATTTTCGGCAAAATCAAACATATCAGAATTTCTTTTACTATAGAGACAGGATAAATAGTTTTGTCATCAGCAGAGATACCGAGTTGAGTACTGATGTTAACAGTAAGTTTATGAAAATTAAGAACAATATATGCCTTGGGGCATATATGCATTAATACAAAATGATTCCCGATTTCATGAAAAAAAAAAGAAACACTGAATCTGTTCAGAAATCCTTCCGGCAATACCATAACCTTTCGAGTTGTGAAGAGTCTCCTTCAGCAATAATCGTTCATACATGAGGAGTTGACCTAGAGAAGCGAAAGCCATATAGCCTGTCTGAAAGCAGGTCCTATGATGTGATATGCATAACCAATTCAGAGTTATTTTGGGCTTCAAGTAGTTTTCCAAAAGAGTTACCTCTTTTGGAAAAACTTGAAGCCCAAAATAACTCTGAATTGGTTATGCATAAACAGGCCTTTCGAAGGTTCACCTGAGTAGGATTTCCAACAAGCAGGAAAGTAAGAGGCTTGTATTGAACAGTTTAGACAGACCTGGGACAAATTCGGAAAAATATTCTTTAAGGATTATTACAAGGATACCATCTGGTCTACATGGGTTCGTGGGGCTCCAGATTATAGATGATAGCGGAAACAAGGTAAGGTGTTTTATATATATATATATATATATATATATATATATATATATATATATATATATATCACTCAACAGAGATTGAGTTCTTAGTGGAAATTCAGGCAAGGTTATTCCAGATTAGGCAAAAGTAGAATTTAAAGAGAATTTACGGGCAAAATATTTTGCTTTATCATCAGAAAAATGTTAATATCTCAAAATGAGTGAAGAAAGGAGGAATAGAAAACTTACCTTTTTTTAATTCACTATTACAATGACAACATTACTCACGAGAGGCAAATATGTTAGAAGCTGTACGGTACCTTATTCTATCAGCAAAAAAAAGACACTGTTGAGGATATTATTACATTTTTTACATGCATCCAAGAATAGGCATCTGCTGTGATCGGAACTGTCACGCAGGTATAGCTGAAAAAAAGATGTTCCTGCGGGTTATAGCAATTTTACAAGTCGGTGTGAAACGTAGAGAAGACTTTATTTTATAAATTAATTCAAATATATTATATAATATATATATATATATATATATATATATATATATATATATATATATGTAGAGGAGAGAGAGATGCACGTAAGTAATCAATTAATATATATATATATATATATATATATATATATATATATATATATACATGAATTATTCATACAAAACTAATGCAAAGGTTAATGATTTAAATGGCGAGAGACATCCATCTTGCAAACGATTCAAATAGTACAAAACCTCTAAATTCGTTATGCATGAGTTGATCCTTGTTTATATAAATTTCTGCCGTATTAGTTGTTATTTTTACTACAAGCTTTCGTCTGTTCCTACAGACATCGTCAGGTATATAATAGATGTTGTTCTTGGTTTTTCTCTTAGTAATAAGAGGACATCGAAAATATATGTGTATTGTATCCGAAATGCTATTAAAAATGAGTTATTGGTTTTGAACGCGCCAAAGCAACGCTGAGTTTGATTTTGAATTTTTTTAAAATGTCTGCGTCTATACCAAATATGGTAATGAACAAATGTTTTTACTGGTAAATGTTTTACTGTCAAAGTGGCATGAACTATATTGTTCAATAATTACAGTAATGTCGCACTTATTAACCAAAAGTCGCACATGGATCAGATATTTAAATTACAATAAACGTGCAATCAATTTACAAATACATGAATTATTCATACAAAACTAATGCAAAGGTTAATGATTTAAATGGCGAGACATCCATCTTGCAAACGATTCAAATAGTACACAAAAACCTCTAAATCCGTTATGCATGAGTTGATCCTTGTTTATATAAATTTCTGCCGTATTAGAATTTATTTTTACTACAAGCTTTCGTCTGTTCCTACAGACATCGTCAGGTATATAATAGATGTTGTTCTTGGTTTTTCTCTTAGTAATAAGAGGACATCGAAAATATATGTGTATTGTATCCGAAATGCTATTAAAAAAATGAGTTATTGGTTTTGAACGCGCCAAAGCAACGCTGAGTTTGATTTTGAATTTTTTTTAAAATGTCTGCGTCTATACCAAATATGGTAATGAACAAATGTTTTTACTGGTAAATTTTTTACTGTCAAAGTGGCATGAACTATATTGTTCAATAATTACAGTAATGTCGCACTTATTAATCAAAAGTCGCACATGGATCAGATATTTAAATTACAATAAACGTGCAATCAATTTACAAATACATGAATTATTCATACAAAACTAATGCAAAGGTTAATGATTTAAATGGCGAGACATCCATCTTGCAAACGATTCAAATAGTACACAAAAACCTCTAAATCCGTTATGCATGAGTTGATCCTTGTTTATATAAATTTCTGCCGTATTAGTTGTTATTTTTACTACAAGCTTTCGTCTGTTCCTACAGACATCGTCAGGTATATAATAGATGTTGTTCTTGGTTTTTCTCTTAGTAATTAGAGGACATCGAAAATATATGTGTATTGTATCCGAAATGCTATTAAAAATGAGTTATTGGTTTTTGAACGCGCCAAAGCAACGCTGAGTTTGATTTTGAATTTTTTAAAATGTCTGCGTCTATACCAAATATGGTAATGAACAAATGTTTTTACTGGTAAATTTTTTTACTGTCAAAGTGGCATGAACTATATTGTTCAATAATTACAGTAATGTCGCACTTATTAACCAAAAGTCGCACATGGATCAGATATTTAAATTACAATAAACGTGCAATCAATTTACAAATACATGAATTATTCATACAAAACTAATGCAAAGGTTAATGATTTAAATGGCGAGACATCCATCTTGCAAACGATTCAAATAGTACACAAAAACCTCTAAATCCGTTATGCATGAGTTGATCCTTGTTTATATAAATTTCTGCCGTATTAGTTGTTATTTTTACTACAAGCTTTCGTCTGTTCCTACAGACATCGTCAGGTATATAATAGATGTTGTTCTTGGTTTTTTCTCTTAGTAATAAGAGGACATCGAAAATATATGTGTATTGTATCCGAAATGCTATTAAAATGAGTTATTGGTTTTGAACGCGCCAAAGCAACGCTGAGTTTGATTTTGAATTTTTTAAATGTCTGCGTCTATACCAAATATGGTAATGAACAAATGTTTTTACTGGTAAATTTTTTACTGTCAAAGTGGCATGAACTATATTGTTCAATAATTACAGTAATGTCGCACTTATTAACCAAAAGTCGCACATGGATCAGATATTTAAATTACAATAAACGCAATCAATTTACAAATACATGAATTATTCATATAAAAACTAATGCAAAGGTTAATGATTTAAATGGCGAGACATCCAGAACAAACGATTCAAATAGTACACAAAAACCTCTAAATCCGTTATGCATGAGTTGATCCTTGTTTATATAAATTTCTGCCGTATTAGTTGTTATTTTTTACAATGCTTTCGTCTGTTCCTACAGACATCGTCAGGTATATAATAGATGTTGTTCTTGTTTTTTCTCTTAGTAATAAGAGGACATCGAAAATATATGTATTGTATCCGAAATGCTAGTTACAAATGAGTTATTGGTTTTGATATATAAAGCAACGCTGAGTTTGATTTTGAATTTTTAAAATGTCTGCGTCTATACCAAATATGGTAATGAACAAATGTTTTTACTGGTAAATTTTTTACTGTCAAAGCTTGTAGTAAAAATAACAACTAATACGGCAGAAATTTATATAAACAAGGATCAACTCATGCATAACGGATTTAGAGGTTTTTGTGTACTATTTGAATCGTTTGCAAGATGGATGTTTCGCCATTTAAATCATTAACCTTTGCATTAGTTTTGTATGAATAATTCATGTATTTGTAAATTGATTGCACGTTTATTGTAATATATATATATATATATATATATATACATATATATATATATATATATATAAACCTAGTGAGCCAGACAAACCTACCCAGGTTTCACCTAAGCAGATGGTTACGGAAAGCTTTCGCTGACGATTCGCTTAGGTTGGTCTAGGTCTGCTCTACGGTTGTGTTGAGCTCTTTAGTTAGTTGTTTACTCGTGTCGGGGTTTTTTCTTTGGGCTTCAAACCTGTATCTGTGCGATTTTTTTCGACAGACTTTCATGTTTCTAGCTCTTAATTTTTTTAAAAACCTTTTTTCCTTCGAGATTAATTTGATTAGTGACAAATACAAAAATTCGAAGGTTTTTCGAAACGAGTATATTTACTTTACACATATATATATATATATATATATATATATATATATATATATATATATATGTTAAGAAATAGGTACAATTTATTTAAAAAAGACATTTTTATTTATGTTTAACGTTGTTATTTTATATATACATTTTATTTAAGCAAATGCTCTGTTTTTGTATTAAATAACATTTACCGGCCTGAATATCCGATTTTTCATTTACAGAAAATATTCGTTCATAGACAGGATCGAATATATCTGAATTATTGACGTTAAACCAATCGCGCCACCATGAACCTGATGGTAGAAAATGACGTCATAAGGCCAAAGTTTAAATGACGAGATTCTGGAAGATTGTAGGACCTTGTCTACCATCAGGTTATGATCCGAGCGATTTTTTATATATATATATTTTATCCTGTCTATGAACGAATATATATTTGAAGGTTTATAAATATATACTGTTTATCATATTTGCTTAAATATATATAAAATATATAAATATGATCGGAATAAATAAATTGTGGACCTCGTCCATTTGTTTAACATGGACGTCATTTGGTTTTGAATGTGATTTGAAGAATTGAGTTTATAACAGTAAAACCTTGTCTACCATCAGGTTCATGGTTTGATCGTATATGATTAGGAAGGTTTTTTACGAATATTTTCTATGAAAATTTCTCGGACATTGTTGTTATTTAATACTGTTTATCATAAAATAGCATTTTGCTTAAATTTTTGTATCTATAAAATAACAACGTTAAACATAAAAAAAAAATGTCTTTAATAAATATATATATATATATATATATATTACCCGCCATTATTGAATACTTTTTTGTATTGTTTAGGTATCCAGATAGATATATTATCTGAATTATAGCAATCTTGATAAGCTTCATCTTATGGGATATATATATATATATATATATATATATATATATATATATATATATAGATAGATTTTTTGTGATAAAGAGATCAGTTTGCTCAATATTAATTTTTTAGTAAAACTGTTGCACTCTTTTTGCTCAAGCAATCTATAATTAGATAGATAGATAGATAGATAGATAGATAGATAGATAGATAGATAGATAGATAGATTCATAGAATAATAGATAGATACAAAATTGTACAAAGATTTAGCTAATCTTATCAAGGGATTGTAATTCTCATATAAAGAAAAATATGATAAAAATGCAAAGATAATGAAATGATTCGCCTATTTTGTTCAACAAGACATATGGAAAAATCTGCAATTTGATAGATGAATATATTTATCAATCTATGAAAAGTCACTGATCATTTGGAACACAAAACTGACCATTGGTGGCGGATATTTCTCAAGTATATATTCACCCACACCAAAGAAGTAAGTAATCTGATATTTGTTCATTCATTCAAATTTACTTGCTTGCTTTCTTATATAAGAATCTGAATAATTCGTCTACATCAGATTGAGATATAACAGTAATCGAATATTTCTTGACATATGCACACAGTTTCTTAAATCCTGCCAGAAAAGTAAGGGGAATCGACGTGTGCATCATCTGTTCAGATTAATGGCATCTACTTTACCCTATTTCGAAGATTAACGCAGTTTATCCTTCCAAAACAAGTAGACAGATAAAAATAGAGAACACGATGAAAAACTGATTAGAAAAAAATATTCATATACGTTATTTTCGGTATCAATTCTATCAGCCATCTTACGCCAGGTAAAAAGAAATATCAATAAAATTGTAGATTATCATTGTATACCGTATTTTTTTATTGAATGTTGGTACGTATTCTGGGGATTGTTTTCCTTCTTCAGAGGAAAAAATAAGATTTCCATTGATTTAATTTTAAAAGATAATTTTCTACAATTATAACAAATGTTTAGCAGTTTCATCCTGTTTTCTTCTTATCCTTATATGCATTTTGAATATTTTTTATTACAGATATTTTTTTTTTAGGTTTGCATTTGATCATTAAATCAATGTAAATCTTCAGCTGATAAAGCAACGACCAACAATCGAGTGAAAAAAAATGTGAATAGACTTCTTATTTCTGAATTGTTTATCATACAAGAAACATTTCAATTACTCATAAGTATTAGTGTATACTGCACAATAAGATTCAACAGAAAATACTGATAATGTTATGGATGGAACATTCCAGCAAATAGTAAAATGAGAACAAAAAAATGCACTTTTACATAAAATCTGGCTAATTTAGTGAATACAAGTGATGAAAGTGGAAACATTGAGTAACCAAATTAAGTGATTGTGTAAATGGATGACAGTATGAATTCAGAGGGAATGTAACGGTGTAAACATTGCTTAGAGATACAAATGAAAGAGAATTTTCGAGAACCATGTTCATTCCCATTCTAAAGAATGACGGTTGATATGAAAATAGTATTCTTCGTTGTGATATGAATCTTAATATGAATGTAATAATTATTTGGAACAAGTAAATCACATTGACATTTTACCTAGGGTTTGATAGCGGTTTTCCTTCATTTGTACAGTTATTAACAAATGTTTAAGACCATATAGTTGCAACAAAGTTGTTTTGGTTTTTGATCACTGTGTATTAAAATAATCCGATATTTCTTAATCTTTCATCAATCATTACCCCCACGCGATTTATGGTAAAAATTTCATTACCAAATTAACAGACATTCTGATAGTATTTGTGAAGCGAATTAGGCTCAGAATATGGGTCAAAACATCCTCACGTTCAGCGCCACAAATGGCCGAATTTGTTGTTCGTCGCGATGAAGGCTATTCTGAATGTGACATTAGTGTGTAAAATGGTTTGAAGCAAAACGATTATGCAAAATGATGAAGACAATTTTCCAAATTCTGGAATATTAGCGACAAGAAGAAAAAAGGATGTCCAAAAGAAACCAGTGCTAGAGATGCCATATTTATCACGTTTTGGCCGTTGTCCGGCTCTCTGTGGGATCAGGTTGAAATCATAGACAAATAACATCATTGGAAAATTCGTAAACTTAATGACTCAGCATATATGCTAGGCCTCAGCCTCCTGAGCCGACGAAGTATAGTAATGAATACTCTACGGTAACTAGTAATAAAGAGTACCAGAGAATAGCAATAACAACAACGAAAATTGCAATATGAGCTCTGGTAAAAAAAAATGCAATGATACTAGCAAAAATTGCAATGGGGCACTGGTAAAAAAAAATGTTTGTTGAAGACATTAAGTTTATAAGTCCCAGAAATTCATACACAGATGTCCTTATGGACACATGACATAGTGGATAAAGGCGTTGGTTAGATCCAGTGACAGTGTGAGTTCAATACCTGGTTAAGAGAAGTACAGGACTTGGAGAGATGATTTAACAAGAGATAACTGATAACTGACATCCATTAAACATGTCACGTGGAACTAGAAAAGTCTACCCCAGCGAGCGAAATAAAGTGTTTAGTTCAACATTCCAACCACCTGAAGAAGGCCGGAGCGTACAACGGCCGAAACGTTGTGATAAATATGGCAACAGAGATGAGGACATTAGTCCGAAAAATAGTATACATAATTACTCATCTCAGAAATATAGACAGTGCTAGAGTTGATGACAATTGGATGAAGTACATTGCTACATCATAATCCCTAGTAGATTCTTCCATTAAGATATATGGTGTTCCGCTTCAAAATGGTAAAACTATCACATCTTGAGACTGGTCCGGAATCTTTCAAACAGACATGAAAACCATAACTACAGCTATAAAATCCAAGCGAACAGCATAAAACATGGACAGATGGGGAATGAAACAAATTGTTTTCACATTATATACTCTACAACAGATTGTTATGTATAAAATAAACATTAAAAAACGCTGCGGCAATACAATTTCATTTAAAATATGCAATTCGGAATACGAAAAATCCACCAAGGCATATCAAAATCTAGAATAGCTAGACTCCATTTCTTGCTTTCCGGAATATTAGCAAATGGTGCAAGGCATGTCTAACGACTGCAGGAAAGACTGGAATTGCACATGCGCATTCAGAAGTGTACAATAGTAATGCATGATGGTTCACCATGCCACCGGTCAAAAGTTGTTCTTGAATTTCTGAACGGGATCAGCTTGAAAACACTGGACGCGGTTGAATGCAATACCGATTTGATTCCCAGCATGCCTCGCCGCACACAAGTTGTAATCAAAAGCAAAGGAGGTCATACAAAATACTGACTGTTGACCTTTTTTTTTTTTTTTGCAACGAATAGAGGAGATTTCCATGCACACATTTGTGACTAAAACTGAATGAGTCTACTTGCTACTGTTCGGCTTTTCAATTTAAGATTTTTAAATTTAAGTTATGCTTTATTACCATTTCACCCTAAGCAAGATGGGAGTACGCAGGTTGTTAAAGAGGGTGAAGTAAAGAGAAAACACTTGGTATAAAAAAGAACGAGGAAAGGATAAAAGATGAACAGGGTTCAAGTAGACAGAAAAGGGCGATTGATATTGCTTTTAAATTTTTGAGGATTGTAGTTATTAGGGAAACGAAAGGAAGTTCAACATGCGGGAGGTGGGAGAAAATAAAGTGTTGGGGTAGAAGTGGTGATTGCATTTAGCTATTTCAATAGTAAAAGTTTAGGAAGGATTCCAATCTAGTGACACGTTTAAACACATGTAGTGCGGAAACCACTAAGAAAAGCTCATCGGAGCAGTAGTTATGGATACATTTTGCAGAAAAAGATAGAAGGAAGCTACATCATGTCTGTGAGAATGTACAGATGTCGAGATTCCAATTCAGGAGAAATGACATTGAAGATTCTTCTTTGGATTTTGTCAAGAACCACGAGATGAGTAGTAGGAGCACATGACGAGATATGGGAACAATACGAATGGTAGATTAGTAAATGTGCAAGATGGACTGACGAGAAAATCATCTCCTTCGACACTTTGACCCAAATTTGCTTGCAATAGATGCAGCTATTGAATCGATGTAGTTGTCCCACTTTAAGTCAGTTGAGAACGGGAGACCAAGAAGGCACACTGTGTTGCTCTCCACGAGTCTAGCATCAGCCAACCTGATGGTAGACAGGATCATCTCTCTATACTGGTTAAATGAGAGCATTTTCATGTTAGAGTCATTATAATTTATAAGCTATTTTCTGCCCCAGTTAACCACTGATTAGAGGTCCTTTTCAAGAGCAGCAGCCAGTTTGACTTTGTAAACTCTGATGAATTTTCTATTTAGACAAGAGTAAATGAGAGAATCATCAGCGTAAATGGATGCTTAGGGCCAGATGATATCAGGGAGATTAATGATGACGATGCGAAACAGCTTAGGACCAAGGATATAGACTTGAGGGACACTCGCGTTTGTGTGAATGGATCTGGAAGCGAGAGGTTCAAGCGGAATTCATTTCGGGATTTGTTCGGAACGATTGAATTAAATCAGACGTCGTGTAATGTCGTAGCACTTGAGATTATATAGAATACCAACGTCTCACACTCTGTTAAATACATTCGAGATAGCTAGAGCCACAGCTCGAGCGTCGCCATTATCATCACGAGATTAATATATATATATATATATATATATATATATATATATATATATATATATATATATATATATTCAGTGATGCCCGTTAGCACATCAGCAAAACAGAAACCATATTTTTGTCAGAATAGGTCGTGAGCGGTATGATGCTTAACCACGACAGCACAGATGAAAGCCTCTAATATTTTGTCAAAAACCGAAGGAAATTAATAATACTTTGAAGGGTCAGAAGGTACTACAATGTTCTTAAAACAAGAACTACAGAGGAGGACGTCCATAAAGCAGGAAGCAGCGAGGCAATAGTTGTAGAATTTGGAGAGAACTGAAGCCAGCTCGGGAGAAAATTTCTTTAGGACGACGGCTGTGATCCCCTCACCTCCGCTTGTCTTGTGGGTGTCTAATTTAGAAATAATATCTCAGAAGAGCCTCTGTTCTAGAAGAGAAAGAAGGTGTGGTACTCCAATTGTATTGAGTGTTGAGTTGGAAGAGAATTTCCTCGCTAAGCATTCAACCATATCTGCTGTAGACGTCAAGACTTCAAATTGATTGAGTAGAGGAGAGATGGAGGATTTGTTTTTATTCAGAACACTATTAGAGAACCACAAATAATCTCTAGAACCGAACATGAGAGATGCTATACATTGTTTCAGTTCAAACAGTAACTTCACTTTTTGAGGGCATACTTGCACTCGTTACAAATAGAGACATCGTCCTGAGTAAAAAGTTAAACTACATCCGTGTCCTGGGCAAGACGATAAACTACATCTAGCAGTAAGGCTTCTGATCAGGAGGTTTTAAGGAGTGTGGAACCACCTCTTAATTGCTGGTGTTTCCAGGTCCATTCTGACCCAAAGTGGTAGCACCTGTTAGGGTTCCAGCTATTGGCAAATAGTTAACAATTACCAGCAATACGTTTTTGAAAAAAAATTATTACCAGCATTACAATTTTGAAGGAAAAATATTAGCAGAAACAGATTTTTGACAAAACAAAATATTACCAGCAATAAAAAAAGTGCTGTCGGCATTAGATAACACATTGAGGTTGATATCCCGTAAAACAAAATAAAGCAAATCAAACGAAACAAGCAGAGCAAGTAGACGTCTGTTGTAATCAGTCATGTCTCTCAGTTACAGCCGGAAGAAGTGATTCTTTTGGGCTATAGCGGTCGCACATTAAGATGAATGCGGTTTAACTTGGTATTTCTAGCTGGGTTGAAAACATCGATGTCGGCTTTCACAGAGACCTCAGCTTTTCATTTATGAACAAGATGATTAAAAAATACATTCTAGGGCACGCCAAGGAAGTGAGTCAAGGAAAGAGTCGAAGCCCGTACGTTGAAAACAGGAAAAAATAATCTGTTGTTACGAGATACTTGTCTGGTAGGGGAGCGGAAAGTGATCTTTACAGACATTATCGAGAAGACATATTCAGAGACTTTTCGAAGAGGAACGATTCAATAATGCAGAATTTGGTACAAATAGCATGAATTTGGAGAATGAAAATTTGAGTGCTTTAGGCGATTTTTGTTGAACTGGTTTCGTTAGTAATATTACAAGGTGTTTTAAAACGTTTAAATAATGACTGTACGTCGACAGAACCCTTGAAAGATCAGCTATATTGTATGTGAAGATGAAGCAATCAGCCATGTTCACTCTTTTCATTAAGTATTAAAAAATCTAATTACTCTTTTTTAAATAAGTGGAACACGCTATATTTTTATGTAGAGCGTAGGACTAAAGGTAATTTGAACAAGAAAATGTGTCGCATTTCAGTATGTCATCGTGAAGCAAAATGTTTATTTGAAATATTCTAATTCTGCTAGGTTTGTAGTACCAACATCCTACCGACATGGATTCTGCAAAGGCGAAAAAAAAAACAAAAAAACGACAGGCAAAAAATATAGTTCGATCATGAATATTATCGAATCCTTAAGTGTTATATTCAGTTTAAACTTACATTTGTATACCATGTAATTATTCATGTAATTCACTTCTTGCTTTCTTTAAATAAAATAATTTTATCGGATTAGAAAGATGTGTCATTTGATCAGTCTTACATTCAAATGCAACACATTTAGTATTGAGCATAAGGTAGTTGAACAAAGAATCAGCTGATCATGGTGTAACTTCCCCAATACAACAAAACATTACAAAACCAAAATATTAACACAAAAAATCGAGCGATGTTCTTAAATACTTTCGTATTATCGAGAGTCTCACAAATTTCTCATGCATTGGCTTCCAGCGTATGAATCCACTAGGTTTCATCGAACCTATTTGACCCGCTAGAGAATCAAAAAGACCTGCCCCAAATAATGAAAAAGTATCAACTGAGGAAATTCAATGACATCAAAGCAGCAACACTGCAAATGGATTGCATATGTGACTTGAAGAGAGACTAATGACATAATCAAAATGTTAACATCCCAAATTAATCAAGCAAAAGTTTATGAAGGAAGTCCACAAAAATACCCGAAAGAGATACAACATCTAATGGACTTGAGAAGCTTATTTTCCTGTGGAAAACAGTTTGAAGATAAATATTTAATAAATTTAAACCGAAGTTAGCTCTGGCTCTTTGTCCAATGAATGCCGAATCTTTCCTTATATGGAAATGACTATTATCAACAATTCCATTACAAATGGACCCGTTTCTGTTAGAACAAATTGTTCATATAATATATCATCCTCTTCATTTTGCTTAGCATCTGAAAGCATAAAATATGTTCATGTTAATAATATGAAAAAAATCATATTGAAAGTCAAAATGGAAGAAACGATTTGTTGATTTCTGTTGAATACACATTTCCTTCTGGGTCACATGCAGAGACCTAAGGTCAGAAATTGCTTCATGACATTTCCCACGGATCGATTTTATTAAAATAAATAAATAACACCTAATATCACACACATTTATACATACATAAAACTTTTCGGAATGTGCGAGCTGTATTTATGAATACACTTTTTGGTATTCGTTTAAGGCATAGTCTACCAGAAATCTCTTCCATGTGTCTAGCGGAAACTTTTCCAAACAATCCGAGTGATCCAATTGGGTTGCAATGGTCTTTGGTTACTTTTTTATGTATTTTGCAGCTTCAGTCGGTGTATTGTGCTTTACTTGTATTTCTGCACCCATTTGAAACTCCATTATTATTATTATTGTTATTATTATTATTCCACCGTCTCTTCATTCTGGAATTTTATTGAGTTTAAGCGAAAAATTATTTGTGAACTGACGGCTATAAGAGCAGTTGTCTGTGCCAGTCAATTGAGAAAAAGATTCATATCTTCTCTAGAGTTATTAGCGCGTAAATGAATATAATGTATTTGACTGACATTCAAACTCGGCTCTCCGATTCTTCAATCCGAACCGCTATCCATTACCCCACCGTGCCTGCTTCCAGATATTGGTAAATAGCAGCACATACCGGGTTCTATAGCCTTGGATCGCAACTGGTCTACCGCAGAAAGAAATAGCAAACGACTGCGGGAAGAAATTTTCCTCGTCAGACATGTATCGAAAGATACATTTTCTCCTAAGCGTGTATCACGCATGGCTCATAACAGACTAACTGTCTGTGTCATAGGCTATAATGTTCATATATTTTTCAGTAGATGCGTATCTGTAGTGTATGATCGCGTCATAAAGCCATATCCAGTAGTTCACAATACTTATGTTAACATTCCTGTTATATATCAAAATCAGTATTCAGCTTCTGAAATTTAATTGCTTCTTGAATTTTAAAATATTGATCACATATGTCCAACAAACACTCACTAACACAAAAACGCTTTTTCTTTTTTGTTTCCATTTTCTCCAAAACTCACGGAAACATGTGTGTACATATGTGCATATATAAGTGTGGTTACGTTCAGAAACCTTTTAAAAAGACCAAATGAATTAACTGCGAAAGGAAGATGTACATTAGCACACAAAAGAAAACACGAAACAAGTCTCAATGTAAACAACATTACGTGTTGTCACATACACTCATCGCTTATTACATAAAGAGCCTAATAATCAGAGACATTAGCACCACCACTATTATTTCTGTTAAAATTGGATTCACCTTTGAGGCTACGAATCCTGGAAAATGCTATTTAAAGTTAAACTATTTACTCGTAATTTTATGACATATGTAGTTTTACATAACTGCGTTTTCAGGTCGATTACTTTCACTTATTGAGAAATGTTGCCTATAAAAATTTAGGAAATTTATTATAATTATTTTTCTGACATATTACCGAAATAGTTAAGGCTAGGAAACCTAGATAATGTTATTTAAACTGAAAAATACTCACTCCTCGTTATATTTGAGAGGTGTTTTCTATAACAGATGTGTTTTGCGTAACTAATCATTTTAAAAGTCATTTTCTCTAGGAGATGGGAAATACTGACTATACAAATATATTTTTAAAAAAATTGCATATACATATATACAAACATTTGTATATTTTTCTATTTTCTTTTTTTTGGTAGCGAGGCTTAACAAAAGATCATAGTTTTAAAAATATATGTATCACCCCATATTTTAAGGTTAGTCTCTGAGGTTGTAGAATGGAAAATAACTCGTCTCCTACAACAACGGCGATACGCTTTTCTACTCAGTCGAGACTAAAAAATGAAGACTGGACATCTTCCGTCCATGTATGACAGTAGTACTGAGAAGATTACACGTTCGTAAACCTCGGGTTGAGAAACTTCTTCCAATTCTAATAGAGAAACCTGGTTACATCTTGTCGCTCTTTCTAGGAAACAGAAAACTTGTAATCCGTTCTAAAATGTTCTTCTGGAAATAAAGTCATGATGATAAGAGGAATGATGATGATGTTTCGTCTAGGAGAAAATCGTTCGCATATATTATTTTCTTTCTTTTATCTCACAATCTGAATTATTTTTCTTGAAATATAAGACTATTGGAGAATTTACCTTTTTTCTTCCTTTTTTTTTTAACTTTTCGGAAATCCATAATTGAACTCTCAGCAAGAATATGAAAGAACATGCAAAGCTAGATGAGATTTGTGAAAAAAATATAAAGGTCGTTTTTTTTTAATTCACTGTACAATAAATATATCTACTTATTTCATAAGTTTATTTATCCAGAAATGTTCACATGTTTAATCCATCGTTTTCGTGTTTACTTGATATTTTTAATTTTTTTTTATTTTTTTATTTTTTGTTCTATTCTATAATGCATTTTCTATTCCCTGTTTTTCGTTCGTTCAACATATTTTTATCTGGGGTTTTCTCTGCTTGATGGATAATTAAATTTTTACTTACCATGTAGAGAACCAGTTCGCCATATTTGGTTTCATGATTACAGTTTTCTTTGTAAAGAAATGTTATTGTTATTATTATTTTATTTTCTTTGATTTCTGGCGTTTACACATTTCTTTCAGGGTCGTTTCATTTTCGTCAGTCGCTATGTGTTTGTTTTATAATTTATTTCTTTTTATCCTTCTGTTTTTTGTCGTTTTATGTTCATTCAGGTGTTCTCAATTGGGCAGGTGTTTTTCAGTTTTGGATGCGTAGCTTTTATTTTCTGTTTTATTCATGTTGTAGTCTTCATAATATAATGGGTTGGTGCATAATTATCAGACGTTTTTAAACTATATTTATTATGAAAAATGAAACATAACAATTCAACAATAACATTTTTGAATGATTATTCCATGGTGTATGATTATCAACACGCATTTTTATAAACTGAAAATAAAATAATATTTTATTAAAAAAGTAAACAAAAAAGCAATTTTTATTAAGAAATAACTCGCCTACAAAAGCGCCTGATAATTATGCACCAAGCCAATATGTCGTGTTAGACAGGAAAATATACACCTCTGCTTATTTTATTCTTTCTCCTTTGCAACCATCCAATCAGAGCGGTTTTTAAACTCTAAGTATTCGCACATCCTCAAAGAGCGTGATACTTGTTTCCACAAAATGACGAACAGATTGAAAATAACTACAAGCCAGAGACTGCGTAAGAAACAGTTGCCAAAATCGCGCAAAACCGCAAGAAACGGGGATACGTAACAAATAAACAAAAACAATCATTTCGAAGACCTAAATACCAACATCTGAAATATGCTGTGAAACGAAAACGATCAATAAAGTTATTAAGGCTTTCAACTGGTTTGATGTCGTTAACGCAAGATGTCGAAAATCTAAACATAAAAGTGTAACGTCCTGGCTTCCAATTGTCGTGGCAACTACATTTCGAAGGAATCGTGAATGCTGAACGTTACTATAAAATATTCATCTGAAGAATTGTATTCCCTTCAGTTAAATTCTTGGAGAAATAAAGGTCGTCACTCAGCATAGCAATGCTTCAAAGGAGACCATGAAAGATCAAGAGAACGCCAACTATGCAATAAACCATTTCAAATCAGAAAGAATGTAAAATTATTTCATTTTAAAATCTCTAATACAATCAATATAGTTTCGAAGAGAGTCAGTATTAGAATGTTGGCTAATTGATATTGTTTAGCGGCATATCAAATTTATGTATTGTTGGAAATTTTGCTATAAATATTAATCTTAGAAATTCTACTATAAAATTTATTCTTTATAATTCTACTATAAATATGTTTTGTAGGTTTGGTTTGTTTTACGGCATAAATACCTCAATGTGTTATTTAATAATTCTAGAGGGGTTCTCCCTTTTTATACAAATGGACTCACCCAGTGAATACCTGGAGAGCAAGACCGAAGACTCGAGTCGAGTCGAGTCGAGCGTGATAGAGTAAAAGGTAACCGGAAGAGTTAGGGTGAGGTAACCCGGAATCCACAACAATAATGACAAGGTTATTGTTGGTAATAATTTTTACAAAAATGTATTGCTGGTATTAAAACCTATTTTTACACTTTCATAGTGTTTTGACTCCAGTTTGGGGGTTAGTATATTGCTGATAATAATGTATTGCCAGTAATAATTATTTATATAAATGTATTGCTGATAATATTTTTCCTTAAAAACTTATTGCTGATAATAATTTTTCCTCAAAATATTTATTGATCGTATTAAAACCTATTTTTACACTTTCACAATTCTTTGGCATTAGTTTGGGAGTTAATTATTTTCCCGTAGTTGGGACACGAACATGTACTACCACTAGGTTTCAGAGTGAACCTGGGAATACTAGAAATTAAGCGGTGGTTTCACACTCCTCAATACATCCTGATTAGAGACCTAGCTGTTGGACGTAGTTTATCGTCATACCCAGGCCGGTGTTTTGTATGTAATTATATTATAAATATGTATTGCTGGTAATTTTTTATTAGAAAAATGTATTTTTGGTATTTTTCTATAAAAATGGATTTTTATGCATTCATTATGCTTTGATGTTTTTCTTTTTTGGTGAGGTCACTTGTTGCCCATAGTTGGGGCGCTAACACGTGGTACCACCACAAGCCTAGGTGGGCCTGAGAACAACAACAATAGGGGTTCCATGTTCTTCAGAACATCCGCTCGTACGCCTTGTTGCTGGATTGTCATGCACAGGACTAGTCAGTAATAGGAAGGAATGACGTTTACCGCAAAATTTCATTTTAGAATAAATATTTTTATCTAAGTTTATTCTCATATTTAAATTCTTATTCATGTCTGGGGCAAAATATTTTTATCCGCTTGTGAGTACTTAATACCTGATAATATTCTATTTCTGTTTTGGAGAAAATAATGGAAGAAATATACGTAATTTCTGGCGATATTCTCACCAAAATTATTGACATTGGGATGTAATTCTCTTCGAGAATTCCACATCTATAGCTTAAAAGATGAAAAATAGATCGGATCTTCTGACTTTGTTGATTTGTGTTCCAGAAACTTTGAATTCGTTCATTGGCATAGCGAAGACGACTTTCAAAAAGTAAAGCAAATCATTAAGGAACAGTAGAATTTCGTTGGAAACAAACAAATGTGTATTGAAATGTTAATGTCACTCCTCCTGTATAGCAGTGAAAGCTGGCCAATCTGGTCCCATATGGAGAAAAGACATCAAGCAACAGAAATTTGGTTCTACATAAAGATGCTGAAAATAATATGGACTAGAGAAAATGGAAACCAAAAGAGCACTTATACTTAATATTAGGAAGAAACAGTTCAGAATTCTAGGGCATGAAATGAGAAAGAAGGGCCATGAAAATTTGACACTCACAAGGAGGACAGATGAAAGCAGCATATAACATACGTCATAAACTTGAGCAAATGGATGGTGGAATAAATTATAGGAGAGATGACACAAATACAATATTTATTAAGAGCTACAAAGGACAGAAAGTGTGTGAGAGACGTGATCACTGAAGTCCGAAAAGTGACATGACACATAAGTAGAAGAATCAATTTGAACTTGAAATTAAATAAATCGTTTTGCTCATGCATTATTGTTTCCTTTCTGTGTCTTTTTAATATCACTGTGAAAGTTAATAAAGTACATCAAAAATATGCGTGCGATTTTATTTATGAATTTGAGTCAATTCGATCTTGAACAATTTTTTGGGCGAATTTTAGGTTTTTTCACATTTCACTTAATACATTTCCATCGTTCATTAAGAAATCAACGTTAACGTTTAACGATACAAAATTTCGAAAATAAGCATTTGTATATACAAAGTAAGCAAACAATTCCCTGCCGTTTTTGATTTATTAGAAAAAATGTATGCAAATCTGACATACCACCAATAATCCTAATTAGCATCCAGAACATTTTGTCAAAGAGCCTGCAGTTGCGCGATCGTGTGGCGGTAAAAATCCCGCGTCTCGGATGCAAAGAAATCTATGGGAGGCTGTCGCAAGTCTGAAAAATTTGCGAAGGATTTCCCAGCAATGTGGCTGACCATGAAATGGAAGAGGTGGTAATCTGTTGACGCAAGATCTGAAGTGTAAGAGGGATGGCACAGTCTCCCATTCAAGTCGCTGTATGGTATCCCTGGCCAACCGCGCCACAAGTGGTCCGGTCTTGTCATGGAGGAATAGTATGCCTTTTCAATTAAATAATGCTGGCGTATTCTGCTTCAGTGCCTGT
>CAHIKZ030000067.1:1340000-1375000 GCA_903632075.3 Acanthosepion pharaonis
TCCGTTTTGAATTCATCGAAAGTATTTTCCTTACTCAGCAGTTACAATGCAAATCCCCGGGGTGCGCTTCCATGAATCAGTCTAGAATTCGTAAAAAAAAAATATTAGTTACTTTTAATTAGAAATGACGCATACACACACTAATACACACTAACACACACATGCAGACAAAGCATAAGTTTAAAAACACACACACGCACACACATACACACACACATATAGATAGATAGATAGATGTGTAAATATCAATAATGACTTTTTCAGAACAAGATAAACACCGAAACAAATGATCAAAACTAATTTCCAAATGTCCGCACTAACAGAAATTCTTTCTCTGCTACCTACAATCGCATCAAGAGCAAAAACGGCTGCTTTAAAAACTCATAAACTAATTCTAATATACTTTATCTCAAACCCGAAAATATAAAAACAAATATAAACGAAACAAAACTGAATAAAAGTTATAATATATATATATATATATATATATATATATATATTTGGCCTTTTTAAAATATTGAAAATCTATATAAATAAAGCGCAGTGTACGTGTGTCCGTCCATTCTTCGATCTCGGCGAATCTTAAACAACCCGAAATAACATAAAATAATTACTCTTGTTACACGCGATTAAAAATTCAATAAGCCACTCAGTTAAATTAAAATATCGAACAGACTAAAGGGTTAAAAAAAATCAATTTGCTTTTCGTCGCAATTGAAATTGATGTCGTCTAATTAAACTGTAATTAAAACGACCGGAGCAGGGTATGTTGCTCATATGTTTTCTTTTTTTTTTTCCCTAGCCTGCGTACCGTGACGTATTCGCAACATTATATAGTTCGTGTTCCCTAATGTCTTTTAAAAGTTTCTTTATATGAAGGACTCATAAAATGCGCGCAAAATAAATGTAAACAACCTACGGTGGTCGGTTGAATGGTGGCTTCTATGTTAGTTTTTAATAATTGCCACATTATAAGCGGATAATTTTATTGTGCTGTCTACAGCTTAAACTTTCGACATATTGGAATTAATTCCGTTATTTTATCAAGTGTTCAGAATGAGGAGAGTCGATGCAAGACGACACCAAAAAACAGATTTGCAACATTTTTTTCTAAGTAATATCTTTATTTGGTTTTCCCTATTCCCCTCCACCCGCTGCTAAAAGGCAAATATTGTTCCTACACATAGGGTACATTTCAGCATCAAATTATTGCATCATTTCTTTACTAAAATAATGGGAAAATACCTGAAGAAATCACGATCTCTCTATCGAAGATGGCCAAAAATATGATGGTCGAGAAGTGCCATTTTTGAAATACTCTCGAAGTCTCAAAACACGTCAAGTGTTTTTTTTAATCAAACACTTTTGAAAACTTCAGCATAGCATAACGCGGAAACTGACAAGGACTTCTAAAATCTCGGTAAAGATGATTACCAGACGGTACTGGATGTGTGCGACTTGTTCAGTTTTGGTGTCAATAGATAAGACTAAGTATATCATTCCAGAACATGAAAGGAAGAAAAAAAACACATTATGCTGGTCAATGTTTTATTAACAGTGGGATGGAAATATTTGGAATACAATAACATTCAGCGATGAAACGAAGCGGGAGCTATATTTAAATGAGTGAATTTTTCAGGCGGAAAAAGAAAAGCAAAATGACCCTCATTACACACCTAAAACAGTGAAGTTTTGTGCGACTAAATCTCATGCTTTAATGCTGCAAAAAAAAAAGATTGTTAATAAAACTGGTTAAAAGTAACGATATCTTGAACGATATCAAATACATCCTGCTGCTGAAGTAAATTTGATACCAGAACTGGATGAAGGCATGATATTTTAGTACTATAGAGCCATCTTGAAAAAGTGGCTATCTGTAAATGAACCGTTGTTCATATTGGAATGATTTTCACACTTAATTATCATATTTTAGCAGACGTTCTGAGGAACATAGAAATTGTAAGATGATCCCCAAAATGGCCGCGCATAATATATTATTATGAGGCTTCCTGTAACTTGAATAATTGCTTCAATAGTAGGGGATGGGATACAAACAAATCCGTCACCATCTCCACAGGTACTCGATGCAATTCCCCATTTTTGAACTCCCACAGCTCAAAATAGCGAGCATAATTCTGAAGAATACCATTCATTCTTTCTGTCAACATGTGATTCATTATTTAGATCAGAGCAAAACAATGACCAATCTTTAAAGTGAAGAATTCTTGAATACTGCTTAAGTTGTGTTGCATGAAATCCTTGAAATTGGTGACATAGGGGTTGTGAAGTCAATCCTTATCTCAGGCAGTGTGTAATTACACTCAATTGAAGAGCAATAACTAAACAGTAGGAAATATATAAGAACTATATGATAGCTCTAGACAGGAAGAGTGGAATGAGAACGGTCTACCTTCCTAGTTTAAATAAAAATTTCTATTTTGGAATTCTCTATAGGTTACTCAGATTGATATAAACCTCAGGAAGGCCGAAGAGCACAAAGACCGAAACGTTGTGATGAGAACAAGAAAGATAGGGATAATAGTCGGAATATGAATAGCGTAAAAGCTGAACAATAGTTTAAAATGGTTGAGGACTTTATCACGTAAATACACACACACACACACACACACACACACACACACACACATATATATATATATATATATATATATATATATATATATATATATATATATATATATATATATGTAATGAAGAGACTAAATTTTATTTGGGTTCAACTGCAAACAACTTGAAAGCCCGGTATTACCATCATAAAATGATTTTAACAATAACCAATATTCAAATGCCACGGCACTCAAAATTTTACTGAGAAATCAAAACAAATAACGAGACACCCGTAATGAATTGGAATTTAATTGCCAAAACGACACCAATTTCCGGTCGCGGCGACCGATGTAATCTGTGCTTGCTGGAAAAAAGATTCATACTCAAAAATATTAACAACCCCCAACCTGTTGAAAAATCGTCCTGAGCTCATCACAGTTTTCATCTATAAAAAAAAAATCTCTCTACTAAAATGTTTTGATTCTGGATAAATCATTTTTTAGCAAATGCAACTGATAATTAAATATTTTAAGTTAAATATTTATTATCCCCCTTTAACCATTTAAATGTATAAATAATACATAAGGATTACGAGGCGTTCATCTTAATTTATTTTTTTGTACATTTCTCACATTTTACCTTCTCTGTCTATATGCACTTTTAATATTTTTTTAATTTTTTTAAAATTATCCGCTAATAATATTAAAATTTCAATTTTATATACTATCCAGTATGAAATTTGTAAGATAGACCTTATTTATAAACAATATAAAATTCACTGCGCTTACCCGCTTCTTTTTGTTCATATTGCTTACTCCTTACGTTTTATAATTTTTTAACTTAAACCTTATACTCTATATTTCGAATGTACAGCCCAATAATATATTTGGATTATATTAATTTTGAGCTTTATATCTGCAGATAATTTAGCGTTCCTCCGATGAAACCCAGTATTTTGAAAAAAAAAATAACTATAATAAGGGACCCATTTTTCATTCGTGCCTGACGACATGGAAAACCATAAAACATTATATTGCAATACAAACTGAGGTATTTGTGTATTTATTAATATATACTTCATACCTCTTTTTTACTACATTGAGCACTGTTTGGTTTGCACCATAATTTAAATAAATGTTTATTTGATTATCTGCGTATGCACGCTATCGCACGCATATACAGGTGCTAATATCTCGTCATTTAGTTTGTAATTAGTTTGTAATATATATATATATATATATATATATATATATATATATATGGAGCAATGTGTAAATTGTCACGAATTTTATATATTTATTTCGCGCATGTCCTTTGTTTTTGTTATTTTTCCGACAGCACAGTATTATATGATCAGGTGGGCACCCTCTGTGAGAAAAAGAGAACCATGATGCAATTGACTCCACCAGAAATTTGGAAATCACCTGCTGTAGTACTTGGCATTCGCACCGAAACTCCAGTTCAGAGTGTTCGGGTGTCAATCTGGGGATAGCGTAAAAGATTCGCAAACATCTGGATGTGTCTAACTTTCATTACGAAGGTGTTTGGAGTAATGCCGACATTATACCACAGGGGTTCAGACTCAACTCCTAAGTCTACATTAAGTGCTTCGAGAAAGTTGTGCTGCCCTGGGTCAAGTGGTCGGATACTGGTAGACACTATATTTGGCAACAGGATTCTGCACTATACCACACAAGCAGATGTACTCAGTCATGTCGGTCAGAAAATTTTATCACACCTTACATCTGACAATATGCACAGACTTCAACCACCTTGATTATTATGTGTGGGGCACAGTTGAGCGAGCGACCAACAAAATTCCTGCTAACACCAAATATGAAATGTAGGCAAGTTTTATTGCAGCATTTATCAGATTAATCAAGAAGACCGTCCAGAAGTGTTGCAGGAGATTACAAATTCGTCTGGAGGCCATAGTTAATGCAAATGATGATTTTATTAAATAAATCTATTCTCGGGTACTTTTAAGCTATTTTTGTGTGATTTTGTTCAATATATCAGTTGCTATTTCACCCCAAGCAAGGCGGAAGTGTAATTGGCATGTAAGGGTTTACAGAGAGTACTTTAGTAAGAGGAAGGACTGGGTATAGCAGGATTGCGGAAATGATAAAAAATATAATACGTATCAAAACATCAGAAGAAGACGATTCACGTTGCATTTAAATTTTCGAAGATTTTAGCTGGAAGCAAGTAATAGGAAAAGGTACTGTTGGGAAATGTGAGAGAAGGAAATTTTGGTGTTCAACTGACGGATTCATTCAGCAGTTTCAATCAACCTCGAAGAACGCTTAAATTCAGTCGGAGTCGGTGCAGCAGGGAAAAAAGCACGTCAGAGCTGTTCTTATGAAATTATTTGTAGGAAAAAATGTGGAAAGCCACCTTCACGTTTGTGAGAAAATGACTGGAGTACAGGTGAAAAGTCAGAAATGGCTACATTGTATTTCTTTCTTTCGACTTTGGTCAGGATCGCGATATGTACAACGAGGCACGAAACCAGATACAGCAACAAGTTTCAATTCATAATCAAATGGTAAATTTGTAGGTTTGTAGGATCAACTAAGACGAAAGGAAACGCACCGGCACGACACAGAGCATCAACTATTCCTTTGTGGTGGATGCAACTATTTATTCAATGTAGTTGTTCCCTATCAAGTCAGTGGAAACGTGAGGTCAAGAAGAGTCAGTGAGACTATCACCCATGTCCAATAGAGGCCAGGGAACATTCTCTATAGCTGTTATATATATATATATATATATATATATATATATATATATATATATATTCATGAATTATTCACAAAAAACAAATGCAAAGGTTAATGATTTAATTGGCGTGAAATCCATCGTGGCAAACAATTCAATTAAATCATTAACCTTTGCATTTGTTTTTGTGTGAATAATTCATGAAATTGTAAATTGATTACACGTTTATCGTAATATATATATATATATATATATATATATATATATATATATATATATATATATATATATATCACTTTTAAAAAAGCAAATGCTAGCAACAGTTGAATTTTAATACATCTGTTCGCCAAATGAGAGAAAGAACAGATGTATTAAAATTCCACTCTTCGTACCATTCACATTTGAAAAGTGCTATATATATATATATATATATATATATATATATATATATATATATATATATATATATGCTACGAACAGTGTATTTTTATGCGTCTGTTCTTTCTCTCATTTGGAGATATATTTCAATAATTTGTATATATATATATATATATATATATATGTATATAAAAGTTAAAAGCCCACTATGGGGAAAATGATCATACACCTTCTATACTTGAGACATTAAAAGAGAAGGATACTACCTACACCCAACAAAACACAGACATTACTATACAGACATTCGAACTAGCCGTAACAAATGACATAAAGAAAACAATAGCACGTAAGCTGCCACGTGACAATATGACTGAAGGAGAACGTATAGCCCTTGATACACTGACACATAGAGATGACGCAATCATAACACAGGCTGACAAAGGGGGTGCGACAGTGATCTGGGGAATCGAAGAATACGTTAAAGAGGCCAACAAACAGCTAGCCGACAAAGAAACATATAAAAGTTTACGTACAGATCCCTTTCCAGAATACCAAAAAGAATTAACCAGCTCACTAAACATAATGCTTCGCAACAATCTAATCGACAAGGAAACATGCACAACACTTACACCCACAAACATTACACCTGCCTGCTTCTATCTCCTTCCTAAAATACACAAAAGCAACAATCCAGGAAGGCCGGTTATTTCATCGTTCAACTGCCACACGACAAAAATTTCCAAATACATAGACCATTACATACAACCGCTAGCTAAGGAAGTAAAATCCTATATCAGAGACACAACAGATCTACTGAACAAAATTAATCACATACAAACAGTACCAGAGAAAGCTATTCTCGTGACTATGGACGTTAGGTCACTATATTCAAACATTAAAAAACATCGAAGGGCTGGCCGCCCTTCAGGAAACACTTACTAAAAAGAAGAAAACAGGACCCCCACAGAAGTCATCATAAAACTCATGGAGCATGTCCTTACATTAAATACTTTCAACTTCAATGGAGCACACTACCTTCAAATAAGAGGTTGTGCCATGGGCACCATTGCAGCTCCATCATATGCTACAATATTCATGGGAAAATTTGAGGAAACCCATATCTATCCAATCATTGGTAGCGACTGCGTATTCTATGCAAGATATATTGATGATATATTCTTTGTATACACGGGTAGTGATGACAAACTTACCCAATTCTTTATGACCCTAAACACAGTGCACGACTCAATTAAGTTTGACTATGAAAAATCCACAACATCTGTAACATTTTTAGACACCTGCATTTACATAGATGAAAAAGGAAACTACAAACGACACTACACACAAAAAATCACCGACACCCACAACTATCTACACTTTAAGTCTTCCCACCCTAAACACCTCAAAGAGAAACTTCCCTATTCACAAGCACTTAGACTCAGAAGGATATGTTCCAACAATGAAGAATTAAATAAACACATTGAAAATCTGGAGCATCAATTCACAACACGTGGCTATAAACAACACCTAATCAGGGAACAAATAAATAAAGCAATTTCCACACCTAGAGAAGACACCCTAATATACAAGATTAAAAATAAATCTAGCCGCATCCCTCTAGTAACCACTTTCAATCCCACTCTGCCTCCACTATCCCAAATAATCAAACGTCGCTGGGAAATACTACATCTCAAACCAGACCTAAAAAAACTGCTTAAGGAACCAGGCCTTCTTGCATATCGTAGACCTAAGAACCTAAAAAGAAATCATAGGTAGTAACTACATTTCAGGGGACAAGGTAATCCGTAAGGAACTGAGAAAAAACAACAGGATTTTCCCAACCATGTAACAACAAAAGAAGTTTATGTTGCAACCATATTAAAAACACGATTTCATTCACTAGCTCAATCACTAAATCTACTTTCAAAATCTACCACGATTCTAACTGTAGAAGTCAAAACATAATTTACCTCCTAGAATGCACTCTATGCCAGAAACAATATGTAGGAAAATCTCAATGGCCCTTTAACTACAGAATTAATAATTATCGTAAGCGAATTAAATCGATTCCCTATGAACAGTTATTACCTGTAGAACAACATTTCCGCCTAGAAAAACACGATTTCAAAACCCATGCCAGATTCACTATAATTGAGAGAATAGAAAAGTTCAGAGCAGATAACATTAGAAAGATTTTAGAGTCCCATGAAAATAAGTGGATACAACGTCTAAAAACACAATACACAGACGGGCTAAATCATAAATTTAGCAATATATAATAGTAACAATCAACAAATCAAAACCTACCCACATTTCTCACCCACACAAGACAGACATGCTTACGGAGGAATGGAGGCCTCACACTTATACACTCACCCACACGATTATACACACATACACACACCATACTCACTCACTCCTTAATGAGCCAAATGATAACACACACCTACAGCAATACACACGCTTACACATATCATACTCACTCACTCCCTAAGAACCAAATACACACACACAAACACTAAACAGAGACACATCCCCTCACCAGGTCCAATAAAACTGTCAAACTGACCAGAGAATTCAGGATAAAATGTATCTATCCAGTTCTTATCTCAAATAACAACTTAAAAGAGACTGTTTGACCAACACAAGGAATGTTAAAAGATTCATGTGAAAAAGATAAAAAATAAAAAAACAAATGAAAACTACAGACAAAAAGTTCATTTTCTCCAACAAAAGACATTCATTTCTGTAGTTCACTGCTAACAGCAAGCAGAAATATTTAATTTCTCCTCCCGATGATGGCCATTTCGGTCGAAACTAGTCGAGGAATCTAAATGGAATAATAATAATAAAAAAACGAAATAATATTAATCTACAACCCAGTGTATCTAATGATTTTAATTTTTTAATTTTTTATTTTCTTATTGTTCAATATATATATATATATATATATATATATATATATATATATATAAAATCTTGAAATGTATGTTATCCTGAACGGCGATTCGTCTATTTCATTTCGTACTAATGCGTTTGTCCACAAGGTTCCATACCTGTTCCTACTTTGTTTTTAATCTTCATTAATGACCTTCCCGATAATTGTACTATTCGTATCATTTATTTTTAAAGCGTGCTAAATTCAAAGTATAGCAATATATTATTAGATTTTTATTATAAATGATTATAATTAAAACATATCTTTCATAGCTTTCATGTTTCAATATTTTCTTTAGGCGATGGTAAGTAACTGGTAACTAAATGATATTTAAGGAAATTTAAAAACAAGTTCTTACCTTTTTTCCGAAAATTAAAGTGGAGGAACATAAGGTCAGAAGAAAAATTAGACCGATAGGTATATTTTGATTAACAAATGAAATGGGAGATCTACGCTATACAGAAAAGAAACCTCAGAGAGTGGAGGTGGGTAAGTTATTTTTCACGTCATGATAAACTGGAACATAGTCCATCGTTGACGATTGCGGAGAATATATCGCTGATATATTTTCCGCAATCGACAACGATAGCCTGTCCTCACTAACGAGAGCTGATAGCGTAAGGGAAACAACTCCGACTGATGCCAAATCTGTTTCCTGTCTTGAGGCAATCGGACGAGATTTGATACAACGAAACAGTCTGTCTGTGGATGACAATATATACGCCTCCGAAAAAAAAAATTGTTCGTGCACTTTAGAGGGTAAGCGCAAATTTGTAAACAGTGGTTGCTACTGCTGATGATGCAAAGCTCTTTTATGAATCGAGCACTCTGTGTTTCTGCCGGGAGCTGATAGCTTAGGAGAAAAATTTCGATCCTTGCTTCAGGTAATCGGATGTCTAACCACACTGATAAGCTGTGATACAGCGAAACAGTCTGTCTGTAGATGACAATATATATATATATATATATATATATATATATATATATATATATATATATATATATAGATGAACAAAAATATACGGAAAAACAAACAAAAACCCTAATATGCAATTATGCTGTTTTAATGTTAATATGCATAATTGCATATTAGGTTTTTTGTTTATTTTTCCGTGTATTTTTCTTCATACTGTCGGATCTATATCCATTTATTTGCTTACATATATATATATATATATATATATATATATATATATATATAATGTGTGTGTGTGTGTGTGTGTGTGTGTGTGTGTGTGTGTATTATGAGATGGACAAAGTCCGACAGTTATTTTAAGTTATTTTATGTTTATACATTCTGTTTTATAGATACAAATATTTAAGTAAATTATCTGTTTATAATAAGCATATACTTACATATTTGTATCTATAAAAAATGTATAAACATAAAAATATTTTCAAATATATATATATATATATATATATATATATATATATATATATATATATATTTAAGGGCGCAGCCACTCGTATCCGAGTATGTCCATCTACCAGAGCGTCTAGCTATTCCATGTTGCAGACGTCTGCTCAGACATATTTACTCAAATATAGTTTATACACGAACAATGTTGAACGGAACTTGGTTTCAGTTTCTGGGGTAGGTGCGCGATATCTAACATGGTTCAATCTCTGAAATAGGCCAGCACTTATAAATCCTCGGTCACATTGTCAGAAACCGAACATTCTAGCCACTAGGCCAATATTCAGGATAATTGATAAGTAATTCCCTGTTTTATGCATGATGGAGTCTCTCGTCTAACTATTATTTTTAGAAGACGGGTCAGTCCATCATACATAAAATAGGGAGTTATTTTCTATCAAATTGTATATTAATTCTTTAGAGTAGCGTATTGATACATGAGCTTATGATTGTATGTCTAACATTTTATATGTATATAAGAAAAAAGATATATTAAATTTTGCGAAAATGATGTTAATATACGTTTTCGCAGCTAAGCCTGATAATTTTGTAACGTCCAACCTTTTGAAAATTGCACATTTTCTTCATTTTGTCCTTTCCAATATTCTATGACCAATAACCTGATTTACAATTATGCGATTTATTCTTTCGGGAATCTCCAATGTTCTGTTCCTGGCCGACACATCAGCGAAGAAAGCGTTCTAGGCAAAGGTGTTATCATATTGTGTCTCTAGAGATGTAACCTCAATTCGCAAAAAAACAGTAATGCAATTTAATATTATTTTTCCTTGATTTTTTTATTTGCTTTCAAATATGATTTCGAGTTTGAAAGTCCCGTTTTGTGATATTTTATTTTTTTATATACAAAGGCGTGATGAAAAGTTTTCTGTCCAAAGCACTTGGCAAAAAATTACACTGATGGTTGTCAATGAAATATTTATTTTGGTTAGAAAGCATTTCGATTCCACGTCATAATTTTTATATGTTTAATATGGTATTTATCGCATCACATAAACTTTTAATTCTTGTAAATGCTTTGCTGCCTCTTGCCTCCGTGTCTGCTGGAGGTCATCATCTGTTGTTTTTTTTTTTTAAAGAACTCTAAGGAAAAGTTCAAACCTAACATCTATTAACCTATTCTCAATGTACCTCTTTCTGAGAAGCTTCTACAGACCCTAAACATTGGTTAAGAATCCCTTATCACAGAGTATGTCTTCAGAGAAGCAATATGGCTTTCGTTTCTCCAGCTCATCTGCTGATATACTGGCGATAATCGCGGAAAGAATCTATCATACTCTAGATAAAAATAACAGAAATGTAATTTTGGATATCCCAAAAGCTTTCGACAAGGTTTGGCATACAGTTCTTCTCCGCAAGCTGACGTGTTATGGTGTCTGAGGAAAAAAAAATAAACTGATTTCCTATCAAATCTTGAAATGAACGGCCACTCGTCTAGTTCCTTTCGTACTAATGCGTTTGTTCACAAGGTTCCATCCTTGTTCCTATTTTGTTTTTAATTTTCATTAATGACCTTCCCGATAGCATTAGCTCTCAACTTGGTATCTACGCAGACGAAAAAATATTTATTCCCTTATTGATAGTAAGTCATATCAGTTTGTTACGTGAGCACTGTTTCGTTTTTAGGTCGGAAAACTCTTGTCTCCTTGTATATTTATCCCACAACAAAAAGGGCGGACTCGAATTCAAGTCCAGTTTATAAATGAACACAGTAACAACAAAACTCTCTATAAAAACGAATGATAATATATGCATTACAAAACAAAGTTATAAATAGAAAACTGAACATCGTTGTGTGTGACAAAACAATGAACAAGAAAGCAGAAAACGTGTAAACTAGTGAATTGTTTGGGGATGTGCAGACGTGAGTGATATTGAAAGGTATTACATTGAAGAAAGAGAATGGAAAGGTGTCGGTGTGCATGCATGCGTGTATGCGCGCGTGTGTGTGTGGGTAGCCATGTGTGGCGACCTACATATTACTGTTCCTGGGTGAAATGGAAAATAAAATTGGATGACAGAGAATATTACTCCCTACTTATAGACTTAAAGAGCGTCCTCTGTTTATTTTTAAGGAAAGTGCGGGTAACATTAAAAGTTCGATACGATAAGGTCAACATGGCAACTGATGTGCAGAACGACTTTCACTCAGATGTTAACTTGGGCAAAAGATGACTTGCTATTTTTAACGCCCCCCAAATTAAACTGCTCTCCATTAATCATCTGACAGAACCTTCTCTGCTTTCCATCAGCATGGCTAATACTAACCTCTAAGAAAATGAAATTTCGTCTTCTCGAGCTGTCGTTCTCAGCTGACATGAAGTGGAAATACTATATTAAATCCATTGCTAGGTCTGCAGCTAAGATATTTGGTTCAGACTGTCGTGTAAGACTATTTTTCTCTCCTAAATCTATCCTACACATCTATAAGTGTATCATTTGTTCATGCTTAGAATATTGCAGCCACATATGGTCTTGGTTTACATATCTAGATCTCTTTGATAAAATCCCAAAAAATATATGAGCAATATTATTGGTCCTGATCTGGCTTCTCGTCTTCAGACACTTTCCCACCGTTTTAAGGTTGCCTCGCAGGTCTTTTTATATAAATACTTTCATGGTAATTGTTCGGATGTGCTCAGAGCCATGGTACCGAGATTTTTTAAAAATTAAGCGCAGTACGAGACTGGCGTCGAGATGTTATCAATTTACAATGGAGTTGGCTAGATCTAACCCTAAGCTTTAATCTAACAGCTTTTTTGTCGCAATTTTCGCTTATGGAACTGCCATCCGCCTCCATACTTTTCAGTCATCTATAAACTTCAAAAGTTTAAGAGCAATGTCAATCACTATCCATTGTCCCATTGATTAGTCTATGTTCTCGTCCTTTAGGAATATGTCTGTTCTTATTTTTCAATATCCAGTAAACCTTGTGTCTTAGTTGCATTACTGTCTTGTCTAATGTGAAATCGATTAACAAATGCAAACAATGATGGCGCATTAAAATATAACTCTTTCTTTCTAAATTTACAAGAATATAATTAAAAAAGCGTATCCGCAATAATGTAAAATGTTCCAGTGATGAAATAGAAATAGATGTCAGATTAGATAGATATGCTAAAGAAACATTCAAGAAAGAGAGAATTACAGAAACACTATATCAATAAATCTATATTTTGTCACAAAGGTTAGGGAACAAGAAGAAATCTATAAATAATGAATGGTCAGCGAAGAATAATGAATATAGTATACCCAAATGGAGGATAATGTAAGAAAAGAATAATACAGGCGTTTGCCTCTAGTGTTAAATACCGAGTTGAATTCACAAAACAGAATATAAGCCATAAAAGCATTGGATGTTCCTGTTGTTCAATACAGTTTCAGCACCCTAAATTAGACCATAGCTAACATTAAGCGAATGGATGTCAACACAAAGATTATCACTTGCGACCGCATCCATAATCCTAAGGCTGATGTTGATCGTCTTTATATGTCCAGATCCGAAGAAGAAAGAGGATTATTTCAACTAGAATTGTCTTGGAAACACACTTTATATTTTGCAATATTTAAGAAATTTTCCAAAATGTACGTAGATTAATTTACCATGGAGTATTTGATTATGGATTAAGAACATAATTTCAACAGCTGCATTAGTTCTATAGAGTATATGCGACGATTTGAAACTACGCGCTATGATTTAGATTGAGGCATTTTAATATTCATAATAGTTGCTGTTAATCCTCTTTATTCATTTTGTTATAAAACCTGATTTATAAGCTATGATTTATAGCTCATGGAACATGTATAGCAATCTGCAGGAATATATTGCAAACCGAATGTTTAATGAAAGCTGAATAGGGCAGATGAATGGATAACCATGGTTCGGGCATCAAATACACTTGTGTTCTAGAATTATTTATTACTCTTAAATAAATCCAGGCATTTCTGATCGATTGTTACTTTCCTCAATTTCTCTGGTTGTTTGAATTCCACATTTAATTATCTAGAAACATTTACTAGCAGGGAACAAATCGCAGCATATAGATTTTTTTTTCAGAAAAACAATTTTATACAATTATTCGTCGTTCATTTTACCCGATAATAGATCAATTGTAAATACCTATTTATAAAACTCACACTCTTATATGTCGACAAAATCTGTTCTAAATGTAGGATATATTTAGGAGGTTTATTTTGTTTAAAGTAATAGAATCACAACAAAGCACATAATTTAACCAAGTTCGTAGGGAGTATTTTTATTTGATATTATGCGAATTCTGACCATGACTCTCGTTATATAAAGTTATTTTCAAGCAGTATCTAAACTTGATTACAACTGATATCGATCGGTCTACTCTGACGTTTTACAAAATTCAGTGGGAAATCTCATGAAGCGATTTTTCCTACATTTGCAATATTTTCACATTAACGTCTCAGTAAACAACACCATTTTTTATAATTTGACTATAATTATATACATAACATGCAGAAAATATTACACATTTTCGTAGATTTTCATCAATAAATACATATAGGCCGTAATTTCGAGGATTTAAAAAAAATCTACTCTGACGATATAAGTATCAAATTACAATAAAATAATGTTTTTTTTTTTATTTGGTTATTTAAGACGATGCAAATATTTTTCAACCTTTTAATAATTAAAAAAAAAAATTTAATCAAAAAAGAATGAGAAATATTATTGATCCTGATCTGATGGTTCAGCTTCTGTCTCATGGCCACCGCCGTAAAGTTGCCTCGCTTTGTTTGTACTGCCTTGCTTACCTAATACAAATTTTGGATTCCAAAGTTTTCATGACTACGATTCTTTTTGGGGATTTTTACGTGAATTTTGCGACGAATTTTTTGTATGATAATTTTTATAAGTTGGAAATAAATTTGGGAATAATATAAATTAAGTGGCGCTAGAAGAATTATCGTTGAACTTTAAAAAGGTAAACTTAAATATTAATGCAATATTTAAATGCAGCCATCATT
This sequence comes from Acanthosepion pharaonis, assembly GCA_903632075.3. Classification (NCBI taxonomy): domain Eukaryota; kingdom Metazoa; phylum Mollusca; class Cephalopoda; order Sepiida; family Sepiidae; genus Acanthosepion; species Acanthosepion pharaonis. Next base: position 1,355,042 of record CAHIKZ030000067.1, read on the forward strand.
TTTTAGATACGTTGTTTATTGTTTCTTATCGTATCTACTCCTTGGCGAAAAAATAACATTGCAATTTTTTTTCTTTTTTAATGTACCTTGATATTATAACAGTTATAGTACAATTAAAACGATTATTTTGAATAAAGTTAGGAAACTAATGAAGTTTAACCGCTCGTAAAAACATAGAATTTTCTTTTCTCGACTAGCATTCATTAGACATTGCTCTAATGTGACTTTTCTCCGATTCATAAAGGGTGATTATTTAAGATTTCAGAAGGACGGATCATATTTCTAATATAAATACAGGATCAAATTCATCCCTGTTGTTTTTGTTCTACTGATGTTGTTGTTTTTTCCAAATTAAAATTTTACTTTTGAAACAAATGGATGTAGAGATATTTTATTTGAAAATGTTTGTACAATTTAAGAATATATTAAAACAAAGTTATTACGATATTTGTCCAAGAAATACACTGAGTCAATTGCTTCTTCCACCGCGAGGAAAGTTGGCTCTCTGTGCCGCGCCAAGAAATTTTTCTCCCCGGAATCGATCCTTCAAATATACAAATCAACCATTCGCCCTTGCATGGAGTATTGCTGCCATATATGGTCTGGGGCACCTTCTGTTTACCTTGGAGATCTTAACAAGATCCAGAGACGGATATGTAAGATAATTGGCCCTGATCTGGCGTCTCGTCTACAGTCACTCTCTCACAGACGCGCCGTCGCCTCTCTCTATTTTTTACAAATAGGTTCATGGTAATTTCTCCGATGAGCTGCTTTCACTGGTTCCCAGACTCCATGAATTCAAGCGCTCTACGAGGTTGGCATCCCGCTCCCACCTTTACACTGTAGAAACTTTTAAATGTAGCCGTCTCTTCTACTCCAATAGCTTCATACCTCGCACCTCTCGCCCGTGGAACACCCTTCCCAATTACTGTTTCCCTGAGAGCTATGATCGCCAACTATTGAAATGTAATGTCAATCGACTTCTCCAGTTACCTTGATCTACCCACTATCCTTCTCCTCATCCTTTCTTCTATCACTCCTATCTGATCTTGCTCTAAATCTTCCCCCCCCTTCATCCTAGTGGCTTCACGCCTTGCTCGGGGCGTAATGCTTAAAAAAATTCAAATTATATCATTTATTACATTAAAATTATGATCTTATGTGACATTTAAGCTACTGAAATTTAGTTAGGATATTACTAAAGCCGTCATTGTGGGTAATGTTATATTCCATATACTACATGTATTCTTCAAAATACTAATTTGATAAAGATGAATGCACTACATGAATGCATTTAAACTTACTCTTTGCACTTTTCTCATTTAAAATATTGGCTGCCGAGTTATTTCGTCGTTGGTAATTGTATCATGCCTCCAACTAAGATTTATCTCGTGCTGACTACGAGTTATCTCGTACTAAGCATTTTCTGTTATATTTTCATCTGTCGGCACTAACAAAAAGTTCATTCGCAGTAACACATTTAACAAGAATAAAATTTGAAAACTTCCGTTGAAGATATAAATCAGCTGATATTTTTTTTCCTAAATTAGCTATTATGAAATTGGGTCTTGAAGTCTGATTTCATCATTTACTTTTGGCAGTCAACGTTTTAAAATATTCTGGACAGTTGTAATACTCAAAACAATGCACCGTTTGTGTTTGAGATTTACTTCATGTTACGCACTGCAATAAGGTTTAATGTGGGAAATGTATCCAGGGCAACTAAGTGTCATTCCTGTTAGCATTATCTATCTATCTATCTATCTATCTATCTATCTATCTATCTATCTATCTATCTATCTATCTATCTATCTATCTATCTCGTTCTATCTATCTATCTATCTATCTATCTATCTATCTCGTTCTATCTATCTATCTATCTATCTATCTATCTATCTATCTATCTCGTTCTATCTATCTATCTATCTATCTATCTATCTATCTATCTATCGAGGTCGAATCTCACCGTGGTCGATTCGTCAGGAAGGAGGCTTCCTGTTGCTTTCGGACTAGTTTGGTCGATCCCAGCGTGCGGCACCTTTGGAAAGTGCCTGAAAACCACACAACTGTTTAACCCAAGGCTTTTAAGTGAAATTTAGTAGACAGAACCTTTGGGGGCCGTCGATAGCTGTGCTAGCACGAAGTCACAAGTAATCGTGGCCGAGGGTTTGAGCGTGCTGGCCTTGTCCAAATTGTTGTTCAGGCTAGATAACGCGCGCTTTCTCGGAAAATGCAACTAAGGTCTGCTCAGCATAGTTGCTCTATAAACCACAGGTGGGCTCTGTGTGTGTTAAATAATCACAAATGTGCCTTAGGAAGCGTCTGCAACAGGGATTGGCTAGCCTCCATGTAGACGGGTATCCTCGAATACGAGAGGCCAGCTATACATAAACACATATCTATCTATCTATCTATCTATCTATCTATCTATCTATCTATCTTCAAACCTCACTTTCTGCATATTTTTCTCATCAGATATACATACTGCCACGTGTCATAACTTCGCGTTTTTATTTCTTTTAAAAGGAGTAGGAGTTAATCAATTCTTTATTTTTAGGATCCGGATTCTGGTTTCTTCTAATGTCTTCTCAAACATTTTCACACCCAGTAATTCATTGCGCCTTAGTGGCTTTTTCGCCTTGATTTGAATAAATTAATTAAAAATATTAAATTACTGTAGGATACTGTATTATTAATTATACATAATTTTGATACATATTTTTATCAGATTTCACATATCCTGAGGTGTGAAGAATATCAGAAAAAAGCAGAAGTTATTAAAATCTGAGATGAAAAAAAACGAAAAAGGAATATTTCAAAATGTGGAAAATACCGAATTTGGACAAGTAAAACATCAAGGGTTCCTAGTTATGAATGGCGTAGGAACAGTCTCATGCTTTACATTTGCAAATAAAAAAAAATGCCATGAACATATTTAACACTGTATATATATTGCGATTAGGATCCTCTTAAAAATTGATTGAAATTTATAGTTTTCAGTTAAGATAAATGTGCTTAATGGATTTTTTACGGAATTGTTACCTAGAAAATTATTTGAAAAATGCTCCTTCTTTTTACGAGTTTCTAATGTTATATAAAATACAACGATCTTATTAATTCTTTAACAAAATCAAAAATATATTTCTGACCATTAATGTTTGAACATCATTATTAATCTAGAAGTAAAAAAAAATATATTATGATTATAATACAAACAAGTCGTTATTAGGGTCTTATTTATTCCATGTCAGCCATAATTACCTAATGAAATAAGTACGGCTTAAATTCTATAATATATACGTTTTGTAACAGCAAAATTGTTTAAGTTTTAGATTAAGATTTGAACTGCTGTATCAGAGAAATGATTAAAGTTATCTTACTGGAATTCTCTGAAGTTTTTATAACACTACTGTACTCTAATTTGAGCAATAGGAATTTACAATTACTTTCCATGCTTAAAGAGGAAAGAACGAAACTATATATATATATATATATATATATATATATATATATATATATATATATATATATATATATATATATATAATTCTAGAATCATATTACATACAACTTATCCAGGATCAGGATGACCCTCGCCATCTCTAACCAACTAAGTTTATTTCCTGGATTAAAAGCTTGTCTCACATTTTCGCGTACGATTACATTTTCAAAGTTTTTCACTGGTATTTGGACTGTTACAGGTGGAACACATGTCCCAAGTACCAAGCGTGTCATGGATTTGGTTGGATATTTTCTAATTGATCTAAGTTGAAAAGATAATCCAACTTCCTCATGTGACCTCCTTATCCAATTTTTCCCTCTACTGTTCCCTCTTTTTTAAACGTTCACCGTTCTCTTCATGGTTCTTGAATGGACTTTGAAGATGGAAGCCATAGTACGAATGTTGGTACCATTACTGAAAGCCTGAATTATCTTTTTTCCTCTCAGTTAGGAAGACAGTGCGTGTGAAAAAACAATTTTAAAACTTTTTCCATAACTCTATTTTTTTCAGTGATTCTTGCGGAAATGGTGTCAAGATGGCTAAAGGTGTTATCTGTACAAAAAAGATACTCAATTATTTCAGAGAATATTTAGATATTAACATTTTTTGGCATAGATATTTATACTGTTATACGAGTTGGACCATTTTGCTGTTACACCCGGTATATGCTGAATTTTCCTTTGTTACGCGTTTGACAAGAAAACCAACTCTGAATCTCTGTTTTGTCGACAATATTATCTAAACATTTTATCTGACAAACATTTATAAAATTGTTTCAAAAGTGAATCAATGTCACGTCGCGATTAACAGTACAATGGTGGTGAATTTTGATCATGATCTGATCTGCTAGACTAAGCACATTCAACTATCTACATTTGTGCAACCCTCTTATTTAGCTAATAATTGTGTCTACCAAAGCAGACAGATTTGGTCATGCTGTTCATCTGCTCTTTCATTCATCCGTTAAGTCAGCCAGTCTATCATTGTTGAATTGATTTTTTTTAATCATAGATTTTTCAATTTGGTCGTACGTTGATTTTTTCAGCCCTGTTTATCCGTCAAGTTTTCCATTTATGATACCTCCTGTCTAGTATTTATTACATTTATTATTATAATTTACTTGATTTATGATTGCATACACATTTTCTTTCGAGTTCCAACCAGAGACATAAAATTAGAAATGGTTTCATGACCTTTTTTACTGATCATTTTTGTAAAAAAAAAAACACAAACTTCGATAACACATTTTGCATAGATAAAGCTCCTTGTAATGTGTGAGCTGTGTTTTTTTTAGTACAATATTTGGTATTTCTTTAAAGCAGGGTCTACAAGGAATATCTTCAGTGAAACTATCAGACCATAATCCAAACAATCAGACGTATGCAACTACAAAAGGAATAAATGTATTCTCATGTGCCACATTTTTTTTTTATTTCAAATCAAGATCCTTTTATTTTAAAAAGATTTTTGAAGGTATTCAAGAATCCATGACAATCTGCAGAAACTACCTTTTTAATAAGAATCTTTCATCACAATGTCTGATATTTCTGTGAATATTCCTGATCAATAACATTTTTTGTTCGGCGTATTTGATGGTTCTGTCTGTGTGTATTGTAAAGTCCAATGAATTTCTTACAGGGTCTATCTCAGTTACCGGGTCTATGCGATGATACCAGTTTCTTGCAGTTTCCTTCCCGTAAATGTTGCATGTCTTCCAGGGCACAAATATTCTATCATGCAGAGTTTTATATTCAGTGGATGCTAACACCGTGCAACATGATGCAAGATGGTTAATTATTTCCGGATATTTATCACAGAAACTGCTTTTGAGATCAGCCCAATTTTTCAGTCTCTGTGTTTGGTAATTTCTTGTTGGCAAGCCTTTGTCCTTGTGCAACAAGAATAAAACTGTTGGTTTGAGCTTTAAGTATGTACTGCCTAGCCCCTAATGAGTACGGTGTTTGTCTACATCAGCGTCATGGTATTGGCAGAGTACTGACCATGAAGACGCTTATGTTGTCAAAGCTTCTGTATTTTGTACATTGCATTTGCATTTGCTTTCTTCTTCGGCTCTTTGCCGCTGTAGTAGGCATATTATGGTTTATTTGCATTTCTTCGGACACTTGAAATTCCCTTTTGAATTTGTTGTCTACCTTTATTACTGCATAAAGTTTCTTATTTCTTCCATGTTCATTGACACAAATCATTATCCAGCTTCCTGTAGTTTCCAGGTGTCTTTGAAGATCAAGTGTTGTGAATTTGTAAGACAGTTCTAGTTGAAATAATCCTCTTTCTCCTTCGGATCTGGACATATACAGACGATAAACATCAGTCTTAGGATTATGCATGCGGTGGCAAGTGAGAATCTTTATTCGCTTAATGTTAGCAATGGTCCAATTTAAGATGTTGAAACTGTATTGCACCACAGGGACAGCCAATGCGTTTATGGCATATATTTTGCTTTGTGAATTCAACTCCGTATTTAAAACTAGAGGCACACGCCTGTAGTATTCTTTTCTTAATTTCTCCTTCATTTGGTTATGCTATATTCCATATTCTTCGCTGACCACTCATTATTTAGAGGTGTTTTCTTGTTCCCTTACTTTTGTCACAAAATATAGATTTATTGATATAGTGTTTCTGTAATTCTCCCTTTCATGAATGTTTCCTTAGCATATTTATCTAATCTGAAATCTATACCAATATCATCACTGAAACATTTTACATTGTATATACTCTTTAACTCATTGTCGTCTTTGGCAAAGAGAATGATATCCTCCATCTAGAATAATTGATAATTTTTTTTTTTTATGTACAGATATTAATGTTTAATTTATGCGAAAGTTTGATAAAGAGCAGAAAAAACAGAAGGGGCGAAAATGAGTCTTTTTGAAATATTCCTCGTCAGATATTGAAACACTTGGAAGTGGCAGTACCATTGGTGTTATTTAATTATGATGCCATTTTCCTCCTTTCCATTCTATATTTAAGAAAAATGACTATGATCATAACCTTAAGGCTCGAAGAGTGAAGTACACTATCAAAGGATTTACGATAATCTATCCAAGCTTTGTTGAGATGACATTCTCTTGCAATTTTCCAGGATCACTTTATTTATTAATCGCTGATCTTTGCAACTATAGGATCCACTTCGACATCCCTTATGTTTAAAGAGAAGGTTTATTTGGTAGTTGATATGTAATAACTTCAATGATCCATTCTCGAGACTCATTGGAGTTTATTAATTAGGCTTGATAGAATTTCCACAAAAAAATTAATGGATTAAGGGCAGATATGGATTTTCAATTCCTGGGGATTTCTATTTTGGGTATTTTGAAAGATCATGCCTGACGTTATTCATGCTTATTATAATTATTATCGTTAATATCATTAAAAATGTTTTTAACCATCATATCTCGTACTGGGTTATGATAAATGGCCTAGTACATAATAAATATTCTTTTACATAATTAAAGAAAAGAGAGCAATTTAAAAAATTAAATGGACAAAGATCATCTCACGGTATGTGCTGTGGTTTTTTTTTTTTTTTTTTTTTTTAAGCATTTCACCCCAAGCAAGGCGGGGAGCCACTAGGACGCAAGGGGTTACAGAAAATAGGAAGATCAGATAGGAGTGATAGAAGAAAGGATGAGGGTAGTAGATAGATTAAGGCAACTGGAGATGTCGATTGACATTACACTTGAATAGCTGGAGATTATAACTCTCAGGGAAACAGGAGAAGGGAAGAGAGTTCCACAGGCGAGAGGTGCGAGACATGAAGCTATTAGAGTAGAAGAGACAGCTACATTTATGAGTTTCGACAGTGAAGGGGTGAGAGCGGGATGCCAGCCTCGTAGGGCGCTTGAACTCATGAAGTTTGGGAACCAGCGAATGCAGTTCCTCGGAGCAATTTCCATGAAAGTATTTGTAGAACAGACAGAGGGAGGCGACGGTGCGTCTGTGAGAAAGTGACTGTAGACGAGACGCCAGGACAGGGCCAACCATATTACATATCCGCTTCTGGAGCCTATCAAGAACCCCGAGGCAAACAGAAGGGGCGCCAGACCATATATGGCAGCAATACTCCATGCAAGGGCGAATTGTGGATTTGTATATCTGGAGGATCGTCTCAGGGGAGAAAAACTTCCTAGCACGGCTCAGGGAGGTTGCAAGAAATATTTTATTTCCTGGAAAGATGTTGCACCAAGATTTTGTTGGTGTATTCTTGGGTTCGTATCTTTGTAAAGCCTACAGCTCCAACCATAATAGTAACAAATTTAATTTTTAAGTGCCACATTATTTTCTGCTGACCTCGCCATATTATTAATTTGTCCTGATATGGCACTTGTAAAGGTGTAAATTATCACAATAAGTCAGGTATTTCCTGGTGAACGGTACATGGAAGCTACCATTTTTCAACATCTTTTGTGATGAATTGTATGTACGCGTTCCACTTGAGGTCTATGTTGAGTTTAAGTCCCAATAAGCACTCAAGGAATTCATCATGGGTGGTGATATTGCAGAGTTCAATTGGTGATGCATAACTTACCTCAGCGCGGAATCTACCAAGAACCTGGACCGGGCGTGGCAGTGTAAGAAAAATTTGTTATTGAAATGTTCACTATGATCACCTGACTTTCTATACGGCTATGTCAAAGGACAGGTCAATATCCTTACACTTACAACGAGCTTAGAGGAACTTATGCAGAGAAACACTGAGGCCGAAAAATGTTTACGCAAGACATGCTACAACGTGATTGTCCGGAGCTTGACTACCGACTTGACATCTGTCGTGTAGCAGGTGGTGCGGATATTGAACATTAGTGAAGCTTTGTGAAATCGCTTATAAATATCTACATCTGTATAATGAATGCAAAAATCAGTGTATCACTGTGTCCCTCTTTTTCAACTTTACACCTAGAGTCCGTAACCCAACGTATCATACCATTTTGGAATATTTGACGATTCCCTGAGCAAAATAAAAACATCCGCGACGGCTTCGGACCTGTAATCCTGAAATGTTGGATTTGCAAGATTTTATTACAGCGATTGTTTTCGGATTCCGCGTTCTTGGCTTCTGCTGATAAAAAAGTTAAACGGGCACAATTCTTTAACTTTCAATGGCTCTTGTTCGAATAAAAATATAATAATAATAATGTTCTTAAATTACAGAGTTTCAAAGTAAAATTGTCCGTATTTTCAACTTTTCTCCTAGAAGCCGTAGTCCAACATATCATACAATTTGGACACAGGTCGACTACGTGAGCAATTTTTTTTGCGGGTAATATTTTTTTCCTTCAAAAATGTATCTCTGGTAATAATTATTTTACAAAGTATTTCTGATATTAAAACCTATTTTTACACTTTCATAGGGTTTTGACAACTTTTTGAGAGTTAACTATTTTCCTATAGTTGGGATCCTAGCAGGTGATATCACCCCGGGTCAGGGTGGACCTGGGAACACCAGCAATTTAGAGGTGGTTCTACGCTCCTCAAAACCTGATCAGACGCCTTGCTGTTGGACGTAATTTATCGTCTTTCCCAGGACAGGGCAGTAGTTTATCGTCATACCCAGGGCGGCTGAATTCGGTAAGAGGGAATGATACTTTAAAGAAGTTCAGCTCCAGTGTCAAGTAACGTTTTAATATTCTTTATATTTTATAGTTTGCTTGACTACATCATCTCTATGTTCGTTGCTGTTTCTGTGTTAAAATGGTCATTGTATAGTGACCTAATAATAGAAATCAATGTCCAAAACAGCGGTTTCCCATATTTGAATCGAGTTATTCAAGATTCTCTTCAGTGACAGCCGGCTTTAACGAATCTTCTGTAAATCATGTATGAACACACCTCTTTTGTATTCTTTATGGAGAGCTCATTTCTATTCCAAACAGATGTCGACCGGATCGAAAATAGGCGGCCACTATTCGACGACACCCTCTTCGTTTGTAACCATTAAAAGAGAGGAACTATTGCTGAATTATTAAATCCCCATTGAATGCAGATTGTATTCGCTATTATTTATTATGTTCATGTACATAATTGACGTCATTTACAAAATGACGGTTTCCTTGATAAAACGTCCGGCGATGGATCGACGAAACCAAATGCAAACATTACATCGTAAACGCTGACGATGACGACGATGCTTTTTGTTGATGTTGCGTGCTTTGGCATTTATAATCTGATGCACCCCGCTTAGAAAATTTGGATTCAAAGAAAGTAGATTCTTCTTCCTAATCTAATACAAATGTTTGCTTGTGCGTACGAGATGACGCATTTGGTAATATATTCATTATTTTCTTGTCCTGAAGCGCTCACTTAAAACAGACCCACCCCTTACACACACATGCATATGATGTGGGAAACAAAAGCCACCAATTATTGAACTGAATTTGTTTATTATTTTATGTCTTATTTGCGTTTGTATCTGCTAGGATCCGCCACTCCACGCTGTAATGAACCACCCTTATTTTCTTCGTAAGCCGTTGTTGAGATGTAAGTTCAATTCGAGGAGTATCTTCGGAAGAATTGAGTAAACTCCTAAGAGGATACTTCACCGATCACTACTATCTTAACCTGTGGAAATCAATGGTTATCTTCCCCATAAACTGTATCTTTTCATCCTTAAACAGCTATATCAAGTGACTCTCGGGTTTTGTACTGGGTAAACTTCATTGTAAAAAGAATCCATTAGCAACTCTAAGAAACCAATTCTCCCGTCCGGTACATGTTCTCCATTACACTACGCATTCTGTCCGTAATATATCCTGAAGGTTACAAATTCTTCAAGATTTTTCCCTGATTTTGAATCCCAGAAATTTTAAATACTCTTGATTCTAAATACAACTATACGATTTGCTCCATTTTCCTTCTAACTTAACCTTTTGATTTTAATAATTTCATCCCATGCAAGGCGATAGTGCCAATAAAAGCAAGGTGTTACGGACAGTGAAAGAATATAAGACATTAGTGAGTTGAAAGACAATAAAAACAGGATTCTGTAAGATAGAATATGTCAACTGATGTGGAATTAAAAATGTTGAAGATCACCCGTGAGAGAATAACAAGAAGAAAGAACAGAGTTCCAAGGGTGAAAAGTGCGATAGAAGAAACTGCTAGAATAGGACTTACGGTTGAATCTATATATTTCAATGGAAAAATCAAGAGACATTTTTGCCAACTATTAGTACACATGAATTAAGGCAGTTGAAGTACTAAGGAGAAAATTGACATATATATATATATATATATATATATATATATATATATATATATATATATATATATATATGTGTGTGTATATATATATATATATTCAAATCTTATTATAGCGGGTATACATCTCGGTTCTTAAACACTGTTTATTACACATTCGAGAAAACGTCCGATATATTCTTTGTTAAATTTTCTAAAGTACACAGGCTAATAGATGTAATAAAGATGGATTGTGTACTCAGATATGGATATCCGCTAAAATAATATTATTAAAAATAAAGTGGAAAAAAATGTCAGATTAAACATGCATTCATTAATTCTTTAGAAGGTTCTTTTCGGACGCAAAACAGAGTAGATATGGGTTTCGAGAAAATGTCAACGAAAGGGATAATAATTACTTAAAATGGCAAAAAGCAACTTGCTGGTTTGCGGAGCTCTCCGTGGATGATTGGTCTAAATCACGCTGGAGTAGTCATCGATGCTCCTATAAATTATATTCCTATAAAATAATTTTTTAACATGCTCTCTATAAATGGGTTAATAAATATAGTATTTAACTTATATTAAATCCTTAAACTGTTTGTTTAAAAAATTAAAGATTTAAATTGATAGCAAACATCAAATAAACATTTTTAGACATCTAAATTTCTATCCAGCATTAAAATCTATTCTTTACATAAATTGCTAAAACCCAATTACATCCTCTTTCTCTTTAGTTCCCTCTCCCTCTTCTTTCTTTTTTACTTTTTCATTTTTCTTTTCTCCCTACTCCCTTCCCAATTCAATATATCACTTCCGTTAAGTTAACCGTCTAAATAATTCATGGTCTGGTCACTCTTCCTTCCCCAATACAAAGTATACTTGAGAGAGATATGAAATTAATCCCTCCCTATACTCTACCATGTCTCTTTAACTATCCCTTTCACACTCTCTGTTAAATTACAAAAACTTACACTACCCATCAATTTTAATTTAATTTTTCGTTTCATTTCATTTTTGGAAGTGCTATCTGATGATCCGGCGTCTGGTGAAATAAATTATTATAATGGTACATTAAAGTAGTCTGTTTTTTCTTTTATATATATATATATATATATATATATATATATATATAATTTAGAATACAATATAAAATATAAAATAATATATAGTAAAAAGAGGCTGTAAACAGCCGTGTTTAAGAAGGTGCAATCCTAAATAGTGCTCAATACAAAATCCGAAAAAAAATGGGCATATCACCATTTTATCTCTTAAGAAAATACCTTCAATTTTCAATTTTCTTCATAATAATGATCACAGTCGCAAGTACATTCATCACCTGTGGACAATTTCTTTATCGCCTTGAACGAACCATTTGCTCCTTTGTGCAAAAAAAAAAAAGAAAAGTGCATGGAAATAATCCAAATATTCCTTTCCCAAAAAAAATTCACCTATATAGTCTCTGAGCGGTTTTGTTTATCTGATGTTTTTAGTGATCTGTGTCACTTTAATTTTTACAGGAAATAACTACATTATGTTTTGTTTTGTTTCTTTGCTTAATTCGGTATAATTGTTTATTTTCATTTTTTCTTCTTTGTCAAGTTTAGTACTGGGTGTTTTTTTTTGACACTTTATGATTATATAATTTATTCTTTCTCTAACCCCTCTTTATTTTATCTTATATCTCTCTCTCTCTCTCTCTCTCTATATATATATATATATATATATATATATATATATATATATATATATATATATATATATATATATATATATATATATATATATATATATATATATTTGTATATGCATATGTGTGTATATATATATATATATATATATATGTATATATATATATATATACATATATATATGTGTGTGTTTTATATATATGTGTGTGTGATATATATATATGTGTATGAATATATATATGTATATATATGTGTATGAATATATATGTCTGTGTATACATATATATATATATGTGTGTATATATATATATATATATATATATATATATATATATATAGAGAGAGAGAGAGAGAGAGAGAGAGTTAATAAAGGTACTTATCTAACACTTTCAAGCAAAATAATTCCTTATGCACCAATATTTGATATAACAGTACACTAATCAGGTGATCCGGAGAGACAGGACAAAAATGGTCGCAACGGGTACACAATATGTAGCTTTGGTCGAGCGGAAGTGAGCAGAAAAGAGATGGATAAGGTGGAAGGGGGATGAAAATGAACAATGACGCCAAATGTAAAAAGCATGTAAGCTCTTTCGACGACCACAGGAGGCGAAGACACCAGACTCAAGTTAGCCGAAATAAAATCACAGAAAAAATCGGGAAATATATACAAATAAAAATATTATGATATATAGAGTAAAAGAGAGATAGAAAGAGAAGAGAGATACACTATGAGATCTTTATTAAAATTCTTTCTCAAACTTTTCTTCAGAAAATGAAAACTTAGTTATTTTTTCATTCCAAAGGTATTATAAAGATTAGACATATAACTAACTGGAGAGATAGACATGTCTGCGTAATTTTCATTTTTTATTGTTGCAAAGACGCTGATATTTTTGTTATTGCAAAACATGTTGCACGCATTGATATATCGTAACTGATTTTAGAAATATCGTATATATATAAATATATTTATGCAGAAATGTAACATAGTTATTGCTTTTCCATATACTTTCAACGTTCTTCTTTTCGATGATTTATTCCTATGTGTGCGTCTATGTTCAGGCGTGTGTGTTCTACAAGGTTGATGTCTGAAGCCTGACAATTATAAGGGAATCTTGATCGGAATTTTTAACATTACATAATATTCGATATATGAAATTAAATTTTACCATTGAATTGACTGTATCGACGGCGAAGAATTTCGTATCGGAATCTATTTGTTGCACAAATGAAAAGCTTTTATTCATTTTGTATGCTATGTAGATATCGTCGTGTCTAAGAAAATATTGAAAATAAACATAATGCATTTACGAATAAAGAAATATAAATACTGTTAGTTACATTTTTTGCATATATTTTGAAGTCACTGTTGTGTAATGTTGGCTAAAAATATGAAGAAAACACTTGTACCTATCATATTTACTCAAATACACGAAGTCTCTAGAAGAGTGCAAAAGTTCTGAGAAGAAATCGTAAATATTCCCAGAGATTTAACGAATGACAATAATGCCTGTTAAACCGTATAAAAATCTACGATTTTCGTACATAAGGTCATTAATGCATCAGTTTAAAATCGGATACATGTTTTAACACTGTTTTAGGTAAAATCTATGACCAAGCGGAAAAAAGTTTACGTGTTACGGAATTCGCACATTGGACAACCTCTGACGAAAGTGATATTTACGTTCATGTAAAAACCCATGCTAATGAAAGAAGCATGACTCTGACAATGTTATATTTAATTTTTCTCAATATATGCTGTGGGTATATATACTATCAAAATTGATTTAGTTTGATTTTTTTTTTTTTGTAATGTTTTCGTTATCAAATATTCTGTGATAATATATCTACTAATCAATGTATGTTGTATGAAGTTTGACGATAATTTTCTATGAATAAACTAGCGATTAAAATTCTTTCTATACATGTTCAAGTCAGTAAATTATTTCGTCTTAGTAAATTGGTTACCATTTTCACCGACAATATATTTTGATTTGTGCAAATAAATAGAAATTTTCGTTTACTTTGAAACAATACAATGCATACATTTGTATCAACAATTCTGTTTTTTTTCTTCAGTGTCAAATTAGCAACGTATGTCGTAAAAAATATTTTTTCTGACTGTCTGGCAAATCCCGATTTATCTCTTGGAAGTTAACATCTTCCAACGCGTCGAACGACATCTCTTGCGTATTTCGTGTCATCAAAGCAGATATGCCCCTATAAAATTGTTGATGTCATACGATTACAAATACGTAAGCTAATCAAGACTTGTCATATACTGTACTGGGTGTGATGAATAAATTGTATTCTAAATTATGCAAAATTGAAAATAACACTGATATCTTATTTTAAGAGATATATTTAACAGAATTATAAAAGAAATATCTTGAAATAATAAAGAGAAATTTATTCAGCAGGACGGCCATTTGCTTCAACTACGACATCCAGACGACTTCAATACATACAATTCTATTGGGCGGTTTCCTTGTTTAAATTAGGGTCTCCCAGCTGCCACCATCTTGACTCAGGTAGGTAGTACCTCTTCAAGGTACTTGATGTAAGACTCCGTGTTGTGCCTGAGGTCATGTGAGGAGATAAATGGAAGCATAACATCGGCATTACTTCCGACTATGTCCTCTCGAGTAGTTTGAAACATGTTTCTTATCATTTTTTAGTTGTGTCTCTGTCTTTGGGCAGAGTGCGCACAAGGTTCGGATTCGTCAGGACAGAATCGTAACTGAGGAAAATTATACTGAGAGGTGCCGAGCCCTGGGGAATAGCAGCCTGAGGCCGCGCCCTCATTTCACCAGAGGAGTGGATCTGTGCTCACATCAAGGCCAGCGCAACCAACGGTTGGGAGGGCATGGGCAATTTTTGTTCCTGGAGCGGGTGTAAATATTAAACCGACCTTGTGTAACAACCCGAGCTCATTGGGGTGAGAGGTGATGATTAAATACAAATAATTCTCGAGTAGTTTGTAACACGATTATTTATCATCTCTCAGTTGAGTCTCTGTTTTCGGGCAGTTTGCGTACAGTTCAGCTCCGTCAAACGACAGAGTCGCAACTGAGGAAAATTATACCGACAGGTGACAGTTTCTGGAAAGCAGCTGCCCGAGGGCGCGCCCTCTCATTGCACCAGAGAGAGAGAGAGAGAGAGAGAGAGAGAGAGAGGTCTGATCACACTGAGGCCAGCGTAACTCGTGGTGGGTTGTAAATACAAGTTACTCTAGAGTAGTTTGTAACACCCTATTTATCGTCTATCGGTTGCGTCTATTTTTTGCCAAAGTGCGCTTAGGGATGACTCCGCTAAAGGACAGAATCACAACAGGGGAAAGGGGAGTTTTGCCCAGTCCTAGGGAACAGCCGCCCGATCCCGAACCCTCTCATTGCACCAGAGAGAGGGATTGGTACTTGGACCGAGCCGAGCGCAACCAACGGTTGCGAGGGCTCGGGCAATTTTTTCCTAGCCCGCGGTCGTGCGGTCGCGAAGTGGGGTTGAGTAAATACAAAATACAATAAAATAGTGTTGGGTCTTTTTAATCTCAGACATCGTGGGAGGATTGAGCACTAATTTCGCATTTATTCATATAGATTACTTAAAATATGTTTTACTTAGTGAGCTATCATGTTTCTCTAACTCTTCAAATGTTGAATGCAGTACTAATTACTGTTTTCCCATCTTTACACAATATTAATTTTATCTTATAAATTGTCCATAGTTCTCTCTCCTATGAAATAAAAATAATTGTTTGTACGGAAAATAAAGAACTACGTACACCAAATCGTCTTTAAATTAAGTGACAGCAGAAGAATTATCGTAGAACTTTTAAAAGGTAAGCTTAAACATTAATACAATACATAAATACAGCGATCAATTTTGTTTTCTTCTGTATCGCGTCTACTGCTCTCTAGTTATTGTAATGAAGGCCTAACCAAGAGTCCGCCACATAAAAATAATTGTTTGTACGGAAAATAAGAAACTACGTACATCATTCATCTTTAAATTAAGTAGCGGTAGAAGAATTATCGTTGAACTTTTAAAAGGTGAGCTTAATCATTAATTCAATACTTAAATGCAGCGATCATTTTTTAGAGTTCTTCTGTAGTTTATTGATCTCTATCACATCTACTTCTCCCTAACTATTGTGAAGATGGCCAAAGCAAGTGTCCTCCACAGAAGCTAGCTTAAAATTTTAGCTAGCAGGTTGAGTTTAAAATCAGCCTGACGAATTCTGCCAATTCAGACGTTTTGACCGTCTGAAGAGCTGGAGTACGATCCAAACAAACCTTCTGAGTCTTATTTTGTAGCAGTTATATATATATACTAATTTAAAAATATGGTTCCATCGCTACACAGGAATTACCATGTTTCAAAATCAGAAACTAAAAACTTCAATTTCAATAATAGAATTAAATTAAAGTTCATGGTTCTGTTCCATTTTCAAGCGAATTTTGGAAAAACTTATCTTGAAATTTATTGAGTTTTATAAGCACATACTTTCATAATAATTGTTTCTAAGGATACGGGGGAAATCCCAATATTTTACTGAGTGGTGGTAGGGTATTCATTTTCACTGACAACTATTGTATCAAAATATGAGTTACTTTCGAAAATAGTTTAAGTTAATGTTGGGTTGAGGTTCATTTTCCAACGAATCAGGACATCCGTTCAACGCATGCTGTCTGGTCTTTATCAACGACAAAATATTTTTCGGCACTTTTATTTCGCTGTCAGATTTGTACTTGTATACATAAAGATTTTTTCTAAAAGTGTTGTTTGTATATGAATACGTTGTATTGAATAACAAATTAAAAATATTATTTTTAATCTTAATTACTAATAGACTATACTTATTTTAAAACAAATAAATGTAATACAATTATTTAAATTATTTAAAAAATAATATTAAATATTAAATATAAATATGTATATTTCATTCATGAGGTTTTTTATAACTTTATATAAGGACCATTTTTGATAATGTTGGCAAAGTATAGCTATTTCATTTCTTTCATTAAGTAGATTTTTATTTTTTATAAACCTAGCTTTATATAGTTTCCCACGTATGCACAAAGGACATGGGTCATTTAATGATCTATATATTCTAGCTTTTCTTATTAATTTCCATTTCACAGTAGGTGTTTTTTTTTGGCTTCATATATGACTTCGTCGTTAGGCTCAATATTTGTAAGGATATATTTAATTTTAGTTAATTTAAATCTTTCATCTTAAGTAAGTCAGTAAATATTACTTTTTTCTTAATTATAATCATTAAAATTGCAAGTTAATAATTACTGCATTTATTGTCATTTAAAGAGTTTGTACATGTTTGGGGATACTATATATTATATGAAAATAAATGTGATATTTAAAAATAAACAACACATTAAGCATATAAGTCAGTCAACGTAACGAGAATGATCAAAAATTTTTTGCATAAAAATGTTTTTCCAATTAAATGAGAAAATAATTTAGTAAAATGGTAATATTTAGAAAGTGCTTTAATCAGGAGTTCATCCGCAGTAAATTTGCGTCTAGTTTATTAAAACCGCTCACCATCCTTGGCAGACATGTTATTACAATGTGTACTATTTAATAAGATAGATGATGGACATTAAAAGAAAAAGAAGATAAATGAAATTTGGCTAGATTATATATACAAAACACATTAAAAAAAATCATAATTCTAAAATTCCCGACATTTTCCGTTCGTGTACAAATGTAATCGCATCAAAATAAACAAACCTTGTCCAATGAATTCCTAAAAGACGAAACGCGTGATACGAAACTGTTTCCACGAATATATACAAGTTCATATATATATATATATATATATATTCATCAAACAATGTTATTTTATCAAGGGGACGGTTTATTTTGTTGCTTTTGGCGATACCCTTACTCGGTTTTCGTCGTTCGATAGTGTGCATCTAAAAAAAATGTCACTTTTATCGTGGTTGCTATCGTTTCTTCAGTTTTTAACTGATATCAAATATAGTTCTAATCAGCTTAATTTGATTCTGTCTCTGTCTATATATATATATATATATATATATATATATATATATATATATATATATATATATATATATATACGCACAACAAACTTCGATATCTCAAAACATATAAGTAAAATTTATATGACACTTTCACTAGTTAAATGGCAGACCAGTTGTGCTTTTAAATCTGTAAGTTATATGTAAAGATACAGAGAGATAGAGAGCGATATATATATATATATATATATATATATATATATATATATATATATATATATATATATATATATATAGTTAGTTAGTTAGTTAGTTAGTTAGTAAGTTAGTTAGTTAGTTGTACTGATGTAAGTTTGTGACCCAGCGTTTTACGCCCTTCCGATAACAGTCAATAATTTCAAAATAACCGACGTCTCTCCTTCTTGCGCATGTGTAATTGTATCATTGTAAACAAAACTAGTCCAATCAACTCCTAAGGGACGAAACGTGACACACGAAAATGTTTCACAAATATATACAAGTTCATATATATTCATCAGACAATGTTATTTTATTTAAGCTGACCGCCTGACAATCGTAAGGCTGTGAAACCCAGGGTCACAAATTCACATCAATACAACTAAGTATTTTGGCTCTATCACTGATATTGAACGCAATCCAATAAGTATCGCGCAAATATAATGTATAAATATTATATATAAAACTTACACAAACACGTTCCGATATTGTACACAACCGTCAATAATAGCACATACTAAAAAAAAAAAAAACATCTTTCGGTCGACAAACAATTATTTCGTCTTCAAGTTTTTGATTTTATAAGGAAAACATATGCCTGACGATGAATAAAGGATTATTCGAAAGTACTAGCATTTAAAAAAAAATATAAACTGGAGACAACAGACAACAGTTTTATAAATGAGGATCACGTCACTCTATGGATTAACAGTATTTTAATACATACATTATACACTACTAGCGATGGATGTCGCTAATAATAACATTAATATTGCTGATTGATTCTATGTGTGATTATTTCTTTATATATATATATATATATATATATATATATATATATATATATATATATATATATATATAAGTGATGTTGAAACTATGCATGGGAAGGTGATAATCCCATAGCCTAGAAAGGCTATAAATTTGCACTATGGACAGAGATCTGAAACTCTAAGGGAAATTCAAGGATTGGGGATGTCAGGTGACGTGTCACGTGGCGATTGTTATTATTTTTTCTTTTTTAGTTTCGATATACGTAGACCCTCTTTTTGAATCAGTCATTTCTATTCGTTGTTATCCGCCTTGCAGAGCTATCGATCCGTATTGACGTCGGTGTTCGGCTGGAGGACACGACTCGATCCGTTAATACATCAGGAAATAAAACATCTTACATTTCCCTAATCATGTCTCTCTATCCTTTCTCGTCTGACCCGCCTAAAAAATTCTGAGATTACAAAAGAGTTGCAGAAAATCAAGTTTTCTATTCAGCAAACTATAACATCAGATTCTAGCAGGTTCATACTATTTATTTAACTTTTCTTCAGTA
>CAHIKZ030000067.1:1385000-1397500 GCA_903632075.3 Acanthosepion pharaonis
ATATTTATAAAAAAAGACAGTGGGAAACCACGTCACGCCGGTGAGAAAGAGACTAAAATCAACATGCCTAGTCTATTTTCCTTGCAAAGACCATAATCCTGTAATCAGCGATTGTCAAAACGGTACCAACGCTAAAGACGCACTTTTTACTCACATCGCACTCGAGATAGCGTATTGTTATCCATATACATCACATATGTCTCTTAAGTATTTGGAAAAGGGTTATGAATATCATTAGAGGAGACCCATCGATGATTTCAATGACATATATTTGCTTTGCACGTAATTTCTTGCTTGGTGTCGATTTGCTAGACCACCGTTAAATTATCGTAGAATATTATGCATTTGAAATTTATTTTCCTTATTGGTTTCTTCTTTAAAAATATCAATAAGTGTTTCTTCTAAATATGTCTATTTGAGATATCCGTATGTCCCTATCTGGATCTCTTCATATTACAACAGCTACACAATCCAGTTTCTCACCGGGAATCATTCCATTAACTCCACCTAGTTGAAACTGTTGAACAGTGTTTCCTCGTGTAGCCACCAAGGCTTGGCTCCATTACTCTCGTCGATGGCAGCGTGGCTTTCTTCTTATTCTACAGGACTTTTTACCCACAACAATTTTCTGTCCTTGTTCTTTTTTTTTCATTTTTTTTTCTGCCTCTCGTGCTTTCAGTCTATTTTGCGAGAGATAAATTTCCCAAATCCTCATTACTCATTAAGTGCGCTAGAAACTTCAAGTGGATCGTTAAAAGAGTTATTTTCTCTAAAACTTGCTCACATGATCGGTCTATGTTATCCTCAGTATACTTCTGTAGAACGACTTTTCTATCGCCCCAGCTTTCTCCCTCATCTGCGCAGGGAATGTTCGGCATTCACTGCTGTATAAGAAGACTGATATTACAATACAATTCCGTAATCTTTACATCGTTTCTAATATTTTGGTTAGCTTTTTGAAGATATCTTTCACTATTCCAAAATGCTTTCGGATTTCGCTGTCGAACTTTACATCCGCTTTTAAAAGACATCCTATATATTTAAATTGTTTAACTTGATTTATTTTAGTACCTCCAATTTGTAACTTGCATGTCGGGTTTTTATTTTGCTGCCAAACATGCAGTCTATCTTGTTGCTTAGTCCATTCTTTTCGCTCTCTTTTCACTTCCTTATATGGGAATTCTTATAATTTCTTTTCTGCATCTACTACCAACACTGTGCTATCAGCATATGTAATACTCTTAAAATTCTAACAGCCAATAATTAATAATGGAATGACTTCTAATTCTTCCATAATCGCCTAACTGGATAAATCTGGTGAGAAGATGAATCATTGTCTTAAATCGTCTCAGCATGGTTTTTGAAGTTTAAAAGAACCGTTGAATGATTGGTTTCAATCCATTCTCTCATAACTACTTAGACTTTTGTAGTTTTATAAAGGCGGATTTTTGGAAAACTTCTTCCTTGCTCCGAGACATTAATCAGCGTCATAAATGCTTTAACTTCCCCTAAACCGATTTGGGTCCAAATCGTCCAGTGTTTTCAAACACATTTTCTTTTCAAAGTTCTGGAGTTTTTCTCCTTCATTTCCGCCATTTGCATTTAGCCTCTCACTCTTTCCATCGAAAGAACATATTTACAAGTACTCATTATCCGTTAATTATTTCTCACAATCTATTTTTAAACCACAAAGTCGCTACAAAGATAATAATTTGGGGTATTTGAAATCCAAGATATACGATTTTTTCGTTCTGTATATATGCGTTTTACGATCTGGCACTTGAGCATACGGATGTTACTGTCAATCAATACATAAAACTTTCTGTTCCAGCAAGAGGCTTCTTCTTTTTTCTTTCTTCTAGTTATCTTGTCCGTTCAATAGACGGGCTATCAAGTCCGTCAACAACTTCTTCTCCTTTGTAGGTCATAGCAATTTTTGACTTTTTAATCTCGTTCCTATTCCTTGTTCTATCATCTATTTATGTAAGTTCATTAGGAAGATTACTCGCTTCTTACACCCGTCCCTTCTGAATTCTCGAGGTTCATGAGTTTTGTTTTCTCTTATGTCCTAGAATCTTCAACTATCTCTTTCCAACTCAAGAGTAATTTTTCTTTCTTCTTTCCTTACTTTCGTTGGTTATTATTTGTCATCAAACTGCCAGCATTCAATGACATACAAGAGAATTAATATTATATAGCAGTTCAAACAGTTTTTTGTCGATATTTTCAGTATCTTCGTGTTAAGTTTTTGGAAGGTGCCTTTAACTATTCGATTGGCACTTTGGTGTTCGTTGCCACGTATTCAGTGATCGGTTGAAGCACTTCATAAATTTTAAAACGTCTGTATTTGTTTGATTTTGACATCTAAATCCGTGCCTCTTACCTTCGGCAATTTTCTTACTGGTATCCAAAGATTCTGTCTTTTACAATGTTTTTAAGCATATCACTCCAAGCAAGGCAGGAGTGCCACTAGAATGAAAGGGATTACAGAGGTTAGATAACGACAGTAAAGAGACATATTTGGGGAGATTATAAGAGAAGGACGGGGAACACGATCAAGTTATCAGATGTCGATGGACATTACATTTGAATATTTGAAGATTATAGTTATCAGAGAAGAAGTAAGAGGAAAAGAATTCCACAGACGTGAAGTAAGAAAGATGATGATGTTTGAGTAGAAGAGGGTTACATTTAAACGTTTCCACAGTGAAAGAGTTGGACCTAGATGCCAAAGTAGTAGCTTGCTTAATTTCATGCAGTCTGGGAACCAGAGAAAGCAACTCGTCGGAACAGTTGCCGTGAAAATACTTATAGACTAGACGGAGGGAAGCTACAGAACACCTGTGAGAAAGCCACTGAAGATTAGATGCTAGATAAGGACCTATCACATTGCATATCCGTCACTGGATTTTGTCGAGGACTTCGAGACTTACAGCGGAGGCGCCGGACGATATATTAAATCAATAATCCATTCAAGCACGGATGGTTGATTTATAGATTTGAAGGATGGAATCAAACGAGGAAAAATTTCTGGCACAACACAGAGAACTTGCAATAGATGGGGCTGTTTAGTCTATGTATTTGTTCCACCTTATTTCAGCGGACAGCGGGAGAACAAGCAGGCCCAACGAGGCGCCCTCGTGGACTTGGGCATCAGCCATTCTGACGATCCTGACGGTTCTCTGTGGTGGGTAAATGTGAGCAGTTTCATTTATGTGTTAATATAGAGGGGACTGCAAAAGTAAGTATACAGGAAGTATTATACCAGGATTCCTCGTATTATAATCATACTTATTATAAAACCCAGGTTGTGTGTGTGTGTGTGTGTGTGTGTGTGTGTGTGTGTGTGTGTGTGTGTGTGTCTGTGTGTGTGTGTGTGTGTGTGTCTGTACGTTTATATATTGGATCGGATTTTCTACATTTTTCAACTGATTTCAACAAAACTTCACAGGACTACATAAAATTACCTTGCGGGGGTTCTGACAGCACCCAAAATTAGAAAAACACAGTTGTTTTTGCACGAAATCAATTAGAAAACACGATTAAGAGGCATCGCGAGAATGAAAGGGGACAACTCATATCGAGTTATACTTATTATAAAACCCAGGTTGTGTGTGTGTGTGTGTGTGTGTGTGTGTGTGTGTGTGTGTGTGTGTGTGTGTGTGTGTGTTCCTTTTATATATGGGATCGGATTTCCTACATTTTTCAACCGATTTCAACAAACTTTTTTTTTGGCAGGTAGTGTTTCTTATTGTCTTGCACACTTTTTTTTCTTTATTTTTTACATTCAGAATGCTTTAAAAAATTCCATTTACAAGGCAATTGTTTATAATAAAATTCTATTCAGTCGGTAGACTCATAACGATTCAAAACAATGTTTTTGTTTGAGTTTGACCAATTCGTAAAAAACAAAAAAAAACAAGACAAAACAAACTAATTAAAACATGCGTGTCCGTCAACCTTAAAGGATAATCTTTGTCAATTTTATTTTTCAGTCTTTATGATGGTCGATACTTGATCTATCTCTTACTGTTACATCGCCGGACAACGCCGGGCTCTACTGCTAGTAGATAATAATAGATCCTGCTAGCATTTGCTTGACGTAAAGACTGGATAAATCCTGTGATCTTACACCCGCTTATGTACTATTCTTATTTACTCATTTAATATTCTATCTATATCCAGGTGGTAACGTAACTAATATTAGGCCTTGAGTCTCTATGGATATTTATTTCATTTCTATACTATTTTATGTAATTTCTTCGGAGGCGAATATTCAGTTATTGCTGGTAATGAATTTATTGCCAAAGTAAAACGGTAATTTCAAAGTTAATTTTACAGGTAGCTTGTATGTATAAACGAACGCAGAATGAAAACTGACTATGAAGGCTTTACGCTAGAACTGTGACATCTTTTATGCTTTAATATCAACTCTTCTTATCAATAAATGCATTGTTTCTTTCTAGTTAAACTTATATCCGACTGTTCAAAGAAGACTTCAAATGAAACAGGTAGCGACATCGATTGAAAATAGACAAAATTTGGCACGGGTACGTTATCTAATACCCGTACAAAAAATCGTTTCGCCCCAAGGGACGTTCATGCTGACAAGCCTGCTACATTAAAGATGGATGCTCCAGCTTTATCAACAGTGCAAAAGTGGGTAGCTGAATTTAGGAAAGGAAGGGTGAGTATTGAAGATGACGCAACGTCTGAACATCCTGCATCTGATACCTCCGAGGAAAACATTGATCGTGTTTACCACATATCTGGTGTTGATGCTTTTTTTCAACCAACATGATTGGTAGTCTTCTTTGAACTTTCGGGTGTCAGTTTACCTGGAAAGAAACAATGGAATTATCGATAAAAAAGAGTTACAAATAATACATGCATGAACTAAAAGCTTTAGCATTAGTCCTTCATAATCAGACTAATAAATTTTTAACCCATCCCCGTATAATGAACGCACACGAACATGTACAGTCAGATTTTTGCATTTATACAGTTCGTATTCATATAAAGAATATTCGTGCAACTAAAAAAAAAGGTATATACAATTATGTCAAACATTTTTACAATACTGTTTCTTTTTCGAATTAACTAGTGAAATACATAATTCTAACAAGGGCATAATAAAATAAAATTAAAGAATTTTACTGATGCATAAGTGGGATAATATATTTAAAATTTTAAGTAAAACTTTAAGTTAACTCATAAATAATTTCTCTGTTTTTTTTAAATGGCTATTATTCTTCATAAAAAGCCGCAAATTGTTGAAACAATGGTTCCCGTATGATCACCGAATTTAAGCAACGTTAAGCCTGGCCAATACCTACATGAGTGACCGCGAGGAAATACCAGGAGCTGTGAGCTTCGAAGTTCGCTTGGTGTAATAGTTAATGGCTGTGAATTTTTAATGGGAGAACCGAGTTCCAAATTCCCTCCAAAACGTTATATTCACTTCAGCACAAATACCCTTGGGAAGGGGTATGAATCCACATCTTCCACAGATGACTCAATTTGTAAGGCATATATAACTAAACCATTATTATCTCCCCAACCCCGTGAAAAATCTTAAAATGTAAAAATATTTCCTGGCTTTAAATAAACAAAAATGGGTTGGTAGGTAGTAGAAGACGCATCAATCAATCAACGTTCATAAATTGATGTACAGTGTAACCCGGATATAAGAGAGTTGTCGGGACCGGAGAAAAAGTATCTTATATCCGGGTTTCTCTTATATCCGGGTTTGGTCTATTTTATATACATTAACACAGGCTCTAATTTGGGACCAGAGAAAATCTGTCTTATATCCAAGTTTCTCTTATATCCGGGTCTCACTGTACAATTACATTTAATTGAATTAATTTTTCTCCATTTTATCAATGAGTGTTATCCTTATCGATAACTTTTGATCAAAAATCGTAGATGTTTTTTTGTGAACTTTTTTTTGTGATTTTTTTTTTTCGGCAAACACCGGAAACTGGTTTCCATTAGAGAATGTTTTGCCTATCAATGCGCTTTCAAGCGACCTGAAAACGTCATCGCTGTTCAAAGTCAAATGAATGTGGCTTTTAGGGTAGAACAGACCACCAGAGTTAAAAATGTTGTTGCTCTATTATATATCCGGCTAGGATTTGTCATGAAGGAAGGCATGTTTCTTTTTGACAATTAATGGACGCTTTTAGATCACACATTCAAGAATACATTGAAGACGCTGGAAATAGAAATGTGCATTTTCTGTTTCGTCGCCTATAAAGAAATCTAAATGCATCATGCGTCGAAGATCTCCCCACCAGCATTAGTGCAAAATTTGGGGTCGGTTGTAGAGATTCATCCTTCTTAATCCACTGCCTTTTGTGTTGAACATTAATTCCCCGAGACAGAATTAACTTATAGCTCAAACTAACGAACTTGTTTATGCTATTTTCTTGTTTAAATCATATCTTCCTTAATTTATAAGTTATTTTATCATACGTTACTACGGGAAATGCAAATTGCATTCGTCAGTAGAAAATACATTAATTTAAAAAGAAGACATTAGGAAACAATACATATGAGGGAATCTGAAATATTGCCATTGCGACAAAATCCCTTTCCAAAACAAATTTCGTCAGAATTTAAAAAAATTCGACTATACAAGATAATTGCAACACCCTCAGGTGCAGGGTATCCGTATTTACGGCTTACATTATTGATTTAAATATCAACAGTATAAAAATAATGTGATGTAATATTTCATCAAGGAATATTGCAAATATATACACTAACATTATTTTTGTATCTGTCTATATTTCTGAGATGAGGTATTATGTACACTGTTTACATTATTCGGACTATTGTCCTCAACTTTGTCGTCATATTTATTACAGCGTTTCGGCCGTTGTACACTCCGGCCTTCTTCAGGTGGTTGTATTGTCGAACTGAACCCTTTATTTCGCTCACTGGGTTAGACTGTTCTACTTCCACGTGCCATGCCTAATCCATGTCAGTTATCAGTTATCTCCTGTTAATTCCCCTCTGCAAGTTCTCCACCGCCTTGACAAGGTATTGAACTAAGTCTTAGGATCCTGTCACTGGATCTAAGTAATTATTCACTGTGTCATCAGTCCTTTTGGTGTAAGAATAATAATTACCCACGTGGCGTTTTATTGCTTTTTTTTGTTGTTGAAATTCATTTATAGGAAATCCTGTTAGAATTACTTGAGAAAAATCCGTCTACTGCCATTTGTCTATGTACATGTTTGGAAAACCGATCGAATATTGGAGGAAAAAAATGTCAAATTATTAAATAAATAAAGTGAAGAAAAATTTTGTTTAAATAATTCCTAGTGAAAAGCTTTTACACATATAGACATATATAAATGCAAATTTCTATTTTTCCATAATGACGTGAGCAAATGTGTCGAGACTGGTATAAACTGATTTACTGACATTGTAACCGCCGGCTTTGAGTAGGCAGATATTGAAAGCAACACTGAAAATACAGGTTTTATCAGCGAAAACGTTCTTATAATATTCTATTTTGGTAATCTGACACTGTCGTAACACCCAAAACAGACTAATAGAAGAGATTTGACCTCTTGCTGTTTCCTCATCGCCAAATACTCAGATTGTATAAAATATGAAAATATACGAATATATTCAGGATGAACTACTTATTTGAGAACAGACTTTTAGCGAGTAATAAATAGATGCATCGAATGCATTTAGATGGCTGGGTCCAATTTGATATAATAATAGAAAATTCTCTTCGTTTTCATGACACTGCTTTCCAACAATGTTGATATTGACATATCGATCTTATTGAATATATTCAGGTGAGCAATAAGGGAGTAGGGGGCCTTGATTGGAGCTCTGAATATACCCGATGAGAAGTAAGTTCACATCGTAAGCAAGGACAGCCATAATGCTATAAATATTCCCGCGTGGCCCTATGGTTAAGTTTCTTTCTACATTTCGCTACTGGGCATATTTATCAGACAGGGTATCGAGGAAAGGACTATGTTTGTTGCAGCGGGGTGCTATCTCCACCCATAAAGTCGACTTTTCTCAGGATTTTTATCCGTCAAATTTGAAATGTTGCTCCTAGAAAATAAGTGAAAATGCTTGCTTGTGACACTTGGGTTATTACGTGTAACCAAGATTTATATCTTCCAGCAACCACCATAAACCTTTGATATTTTGAAGAGCCCAATATTAAATACGATGGCCAAATTGAATGGGAAGCAACTTATCCGTGCAAAGATTTGCTTCTGAGACCGAATGCGAGACATACCAAAGTTTGAAACTGGTCTAAGGCAATAGCATTTTTTTCTTTTTCCAAAGTTATGTTCTTTATATTATCTAGTACGTTCCAAGATTATAATATCAATGAGACATAAGAATAGTTATCAAATGAATGATTATAAATTTACGATATTTAGTTATACATAAGATTGATTATAAATTTACGACATTTAGCTATAAAATTAATAATTATAAATTTACTACCTTTAGTCCTAAAAGGAATGATTATAAATTGACGACATAGGTTTAAGGTGTCAAAATCCTTGAAAAACTGAGAGGCAACATAAAATAAAATATTTTATGTTGGCAAAAAATTAAAATAAACAAATAATAAGTTCTAATGTTAGGAATCATTCAATTCTAAAAAATTAAATAATGGCACGAATATGTGTTTGTGTATATATATATATATATATATATATATATATATATATAGAGAGAGAGAGAGAGAGAGAGAGGGAGAGGTATATATATGCTTATTAAAAATTCAAATTTTTTTTTAAATGATTGTTTTTTAAAAAAATCTTTTCATATTAAGTTTTTTTTTATTACTACTATTATTTTTCATAATCACAGTTTTTTATTATTAAATTATAACGAGTGTGATTGATGACGTTATCTCACTACACAAATCGAATACACAATTTATGAATATATTCCTTTTTGTATATTTTCATTCTTTTTCGCTTGTTATGTCCGAAACACTTCATTTTTTTAAAATCCTTTTTCTTCCATCCATCTTCTGTTTCTTTTCCTATTTTTCTTTTTCTTTTCTTTTTACCTAGGTTCCTTTTTTAAAATATTCAATCCTTTTTGCTTGTGACATCCGTTGAAAGATCAACCCGTTGACAATTTCTTATCAACTTCCCTACCTAAATCGCCCTCCCCATATTTCTCTACATACATACATATATATTCTCCTCCGTTCTCTCTCTATCTTTCCCTTACCGGATATTAAAACATTATTTTTAAATCTATATCTGTGTCTGGATAAATTTAAAATTCATCCATTTTGGTAAAATTGTTCGGTCTGAAGAGACAGGTTTTGATCCTGTGAAATAAATTATTACCATGGATTTCTAAAATTTCCGCATTCACCATTATTATGTGTGATCTGTTTGTAAATTAGGGTCTCTTTTGATTCATATCCTCTTTGGAATTATCCCTATTAGTTATCAAATAATATTATATATATATATATATATATATATATATATATATATATATATATATATATATATACACACACAAAAGTAATGGAACACATTATACAATTCAATTTTTTGTTCACTGATGACATTTGGGTTTAACATCAAGAGTTTAATATGAGACAACAGTTCAGAATTTCAGATTTTTACGGGCCTTTAGATTTAGATATGTTGAACAACTTAAGACATACCACCTTTTGTTGAAACTCACTTTTTTTTCATGTGGGCAAACATAGTGGAACATGTAACTGAGAGATGTCACTTCCTGCGCAGGCATTGCCTTTTAGATTGGTTGATTAAACATTACATGACTCTTAATAACTACTCTTCGTTTTAGGCATAAATTCACCTGTAAAGATTGCATTCATTGTTAAAAAGCATAAATCCAAACGAAGTCGAGAAAGCTACCTTTGTGAGAGAAGCAAGTCAATTTGAAGCTGAGAAAATAAGAAATATTTCTCAGAACCATTGGACAAACATTAAGCATAACCTACACAATAATTTGGAAGTTTATGAAAAAGAAAGAAAATACTGGTGTACTGAGTGACAGACATGGAAAACGTCGACCAAGGAAAACAACAGCACATGATGACAGAAGCATTATGAGAGCTCTGAGGAAAGACCTCAAAAGAACAATCAGGCACGTCGTCAACAACTTCCACTGTGCAGGGGTGAATGTGTCACAAGCCAGCGTTTCAAGAAGTCTTCGAGAGCAGGAATATAGAAGACATGCCGCAAGATGCAAACCATTCGTCAGCGGTTAAAATGGGAAGGCCCGACTGGAAGTTGCAAGAAAGTATAGAGATGATCGACAAACTTCTGAATGAATGTTTTATCGACTGATACAACTAAGATTAATCACAACCAAAGTGATGGAAAATCTAATGCGTGGAGAAAGTAATGATCTGCTTATGATCCAAAGCATGCAAGCTCATCCGTGAAGCATGGTGGAGACAGTTACTTGGTTCGGGCTTGCATGGCTGCTTCTGAGACAAGATTACATTTATTGATGATGTGATACATTATGGTAGAAGCAGGATGAATTACGAAAGCCTATCGATACATTTTTTTTTTCTGAAAATGTACAGAGATTTACATCCAAACTTGTCGGAGGGATGATAATCATGAAGCAGAATAATAAGCAACGTCACAATAACGGTCTTCATCAGGGGAAAAGACATAATAAATTAGCTAATCTATCACCGGACCTTACATCAACAGAAGATGTATTTAATCTCCGGAAGAGGAGACTGAAGGATGTCCTCCCTTGAAAAAAAATGAGAAGGGAAAGAGGCTGATTAAAAAAGAGCATCACAAATTAAGAATGCAATAAATTTGAAATATCAGTGAGTCATATGCTTGAAGCAGTTATTGCAATCAAAAGCGATACAGACAAATATTATATGATATTTACTATAAGTCTATCTTTTCTTTACTTTTGCTCACCCACAAATGGGGAGAGGTAATACAAAAACGCTTAAGCTGCTTAGCACATAGAAATGGAAATAAATGGAAATAAATGGAAATAAAAGATGAAAATCTAAACACATGTCACATAGTAATCATTAACCCAAATATCTTCAGAGAACAATAAAAACAAAAGAATTATTCTTGCCCTTCCAATACTTTTGAATATATATATATATATATATATATATATATATATATATAAAATTTGGTTTAATTTCATAATTTATTGTTCAATTTGAAATTTGAAATATATATATATATATATATATATATATATATATATATATATATATATATATATATATATATATATATATATATATATATGTGAAAGTGTATATAAATATAAATAAATATATATATGTATAATTATTTATATATTATATGTGGTACTTATTAGAAAGCGCTCAATATCAGAGATAGAGCTAACATATTTGGTTGGATAGACACGAGACATTAACGAGACATTTCCGCCACACTTCTAATGTTTAAATTTCAACATTTCAACATACAAATGCGTATAACACCACCCGTATACATACATGTGTCATAGCCGAAACTGCCCACATACGTTTATATATGTATGAGTCCTGACGGACGACCAAGTATGTATATGTGTCTGCATATATCGATGTTTGCGTTAGTACGATGATGACAAAACGACGAAATTTCCCCCACCACTTCACAATAACACCAATACACGTAATCTACATAAACCCAAATTTTTAAAACATTAATCAGTTTGTCTGACGATCGCTAAAGCGTGAAACCCAGGGTCACAAAACTCACATCTATCCAACCAAATATATATATATATATATATATATATATATATATATATATATATATATATATATGAGTGATAGAAATTATTAGAGGATTCAAGATAAGCATAATTAATAATTCAGCGAATCTAGAAGAAACGTCAATTGAATGCAGAAAACACTGGACGGTCGTTTTGTTCTATATTTGAGGTTCATCAGCAGTGCGCATCCTACTACGGAGAAGTGAAACAATGGGCCTCGGTGACGAACAGGAACGACTCGATATAGCTGCTCGATCACAAACATCGTCGTGGAATTCATCCGCGTTTCCCTTTACACATACGACTGTGCCGCTACGAGTCACGACTACTATTCCCAACACACACACACACAGATATATATATATATATATATATATATATATATATATATATATATTTGTGTGTGTATACATATATATATATATATATATATATATTTGTGTGTGTGTGTATAGTAGTAGTAGTAGTAGTAGTAGTAGTAGGCTAGACTATCCGTGAACTATTGGGACACTGACGATCCCGGTTATAAAACACTGAAGTTGATTTCAACATTCAATTGAAATGGAAGGTGGTTTTATTATGATTCAGTTAAATATTTCAAGTCGTTCATGTCATCATTGGTTCACGTTGAAAGTGTTAATGATTGTTTACAGCATTCAATAGGAATAGAGCTTCCTGGATAAATTTGAAGTTTAAATCAGATTAACTTAATTTCTTTAATCTGCCAA